>PVJS01037956.1:0-19642 GCA_004027185.1 Glis glis
TCCTCCGGTCTCTGCCTCCCAAGCACTGGGATTACAAGTGTGCGCCACCATGCCCGGCTGGGAAGGGGCTATTCTTATCAAGTTAGTATAATGCTGGCCAGGCGTGGTGGCGCACATTGTAATCCCAGTAGTTTGGGAGGCGGAGACTGGAGGATCCGGGTTCGCGGCCAGCCTCAGCTCGCTCTCTGTCTCTACCTAGTGAGGCCCTCCGCAACTTCGTGAGACCCGGTTTCAAAATAAAGTACAAAAAATAGGGCCGGGGGTGTAGCGCGGAGGTTGAACGCCCCTGGGTTCAATCCCCGGTACCGCAAAAAAAAAAAGTTAGTATAATGAATTTTTTTGTTTCGTTTTTGCTGAAGGACTTACCAGAGTCTTTGTTTTTATTTTTATTTTTTTGCGGTACCGGGGATTGAACCCAGGGGCGTTCTATCTCCGAGATATACCCCCGGCCCTATTTTTTATACTTTATTTTGAAACTAGTCTCACTAGGTTGTGGAGGGCCTCACTAAGTCACTAATTTCTGGGGTAACTTATTAAAGCAGTAATAGGGAACTAATAGAATCTTATTTGGAACTTTTCGGTTTTCTACTAGGTTGAAAATTCAAGGAAATCTTAGCTTTCACCCTGCCAGTTCCCTTTTAGTAGAAGGCTGCAAGGAACAGAGAATGGCTTTCCTTCTCTACCCCTGTCCTATTTATGGCTTAGTGCAAAAGTTTTTTCCTCTGTGAGACCTTAAATCCATACCTTAGCTTCTGATATCAGGCTGCTTTCATTTATAGTAACTGCACGTCCATCCCAAAAGTGCAATGGGGTGAAAATAACAACGCCAAGACAACAGGGATGCATTGGAACCGAGCTGGGACAGTTACCCTACTGCTATTCCTGCTACAATACCAACTTCGCTTTGCCTTGAATCACAGCTAATTGCTTACACGATCTGTCCCACCTCTTTCCTCTTTGTCTCTGCTCTTCATAATACCAACACTACCATGAAAATTATATTAGCTAAAATTTCCATCACAGCGTGTTAGGCGCATCATGTACCTTACATTAATAACTCACGTAATCCTGAAACAACCACAGAAGGATGGCCCTGATGTTATCCTCATTTTATAGAGAAATTGCTGAGGCACAGAGAAGTTAAGTTACTCAAGGTCACACCATAGGAGGTGGTGGAGGCAGGCAGGCAGGCTTCAGCTTCAGACAGTCTGGCTTTCTCATCACTCCCCTACTCTGCTTCCCCAAGTGGAATTTTTCATAGAGAAGGTGCTAAGTACTCATGTCAAAAGCAGAGGACACCCAGGTTCACATACGTGCATACCTAATACAAAATAGCAGTGGAAAAAAGGGTTGGGAACATGAACAATAATGCCAATATAATTGTTTGTGTTCTATCCAAACTTCTGTGGCAAACTATTAAAAAAATCTATCCTAACAAAATGTTGTCCTTGGTCTTTTCAGATCTAAATTAAAATCATTAGAATTGATTTAGGGAAGTAAGCATTGTTGAAGGAAACGCAAACCCTTTTGAAGTTGCTTTTTGATCAGAGTTTAACCACAGTGTCTATAAGTGGAGCTGGCAGCTCTATTTCCTTAACAGGTCAAATACTTCCCAACTGTCCTTGAAAAAACTAAACAGGGCATTTCTGCCAAAGATTCATGGACAAGAGGGATGACATTTCATTAGAAAAGAGAGGGCATTTATATGGCTTCTTAAATGAACACTTTTGCTAAATTTGAGACCAGTCATGTTGAAAAACAGCCCTGAATGGGGCCACCTTCCAAGTGTATATTTTGTTATTTAGTAAACAGAATATACATTGATTCTGATTATCCATACACTTATGCCAAGAGAAATCACAGGCTTAAAAGATAAAGTTGGGCTCTAAAAAGTAAAGTAGTGGGACTGACTTTTGCTTCTTTTCCACAGAAACCTCTATTTCCCACATGAATCATGATGTATTTAAATAAAGGTAAGTGCATTCTACCAACCCAGTAATAATGAGGGGTAAAACACCGTGGAATTACCAGCATAATAATAGAGCTTGTGTGAGCATGATGATTTGATAAAGAAAAAATCATTTTTTCTTCTTGCAATGCTGGGGATTGAACCCAGATCCTGGTGCCTGCTAGGCAAGCACTCTACCATTGAGCTACATCCCTAGTAAAATCCATCTTTTCAAACATCAGATTCTTTGATATAAATTTAATTGGCTCTTAATGCCTTTATTAGATACATAATTGTTAAATCAAATGAGAAATGAACTGATAGAAAAATCTATTCCTTTTCTTCTTCATAACTGTTAGAATGACTCAATCAAGTTTAATAACTTAGGCACTCCCAAACTTAAAACAGCATTTTTTTTCCCTAAAATGTCCTGATAATTTCAACTAACTAAAAATAAAATCCAGATATTCCAGTAGAGTTAACTTTTATTTGACACACATTGAGCCATGTAGAAAATCATCAGAGTTTTTATGGAGTATCTATCAACTATCTATCTATCTACCTTTCTACCTACCCACCTACTTAGCTGTAAGGACAAGTATCTGTAACATAAAAACTTTTGAATATTAATTGTTCTCATGAAACACACTCAAATCATGAAGCAAGTTTGAAAATCTAATAAACTTCAATAATACAGATTAGAAGATAGGAATTTATTGACCTTTAAAGAAGAAACCATTTGCAGTCTTCTGTCTTTATCAAAAAACAAAATATATGTCTAAGGTCTGGGGATATTTGATATCTTGTTCTGATTTAGGTCCTGCAGAATATCTAATTCCTGTCCTCCTCCACAGTTCCTGGGAGCTACTCTCTCTGAAAAAAATTCAGAAGCTTTCTTCATGCATGACTGTGCCCAGCCCAGTCCTGTGGGAGTCATGGAGGAAGCAAAGAATTTGGCTGGGGAAACTGAAATACATTGAAAAAACACACACGCAATACAATAACAACATTAAAAAAATCTTGTGATTTGGCTAGAGAACATGAAGATAGGTTTGTAAACCAGGGTTCAGTAATTTTCCAGTACCCCATGGGTCTACTCCTGTTACAAGTTTTAAAACTAAAAATAAAGATCATGCTAATTTTAAATCTCACTTCTACAGCATGGCTTTTCAAATGTGTATTTGTCTCTTCTACTTCAGCTGATATATTTGAAGTGAAAATAGAATTTCCCCCCCTTTGCAGGAAAGGCCACCTTCCATCAAACCAAACCACAGCTTGTTAGGACTGGAGCCATCCAACCCCTCACTGAAGCCCACCATTTTTCTAGGGAGTCACTTAAGTAGTAGTTTATTTAAAGGCACCAAGACCCAGATCTTCTACATTCAAATTTTAGCTTTTTATCTATTGTGTCTTCTCTAAAACGTGGGAACTTTTCCATGGAAGGCAAATAGAGTTGTTGTGGAAGAAAATTGTGTTCCATTTTCCCAACAGAAATATGCAAGATGCATGAGTAATCATATATCGTCCAGTTGCCACATTAAAATGTAAAAAGAAACAGAATTTTAAAAATGTATTTAAATTTAACCCAATATATAAAAAAATGCTATGAGTCCTTTGAACTCTCCTGTGTATATGACATTGGAATATCACATCTCAACTTGGTCTAGCTCCATTTCCAGTGCTCTACAGCCATGTGCGGGCAGCGGCTGCTGTGCTAGCGTAGCTCGTGTTTGAGAAACAGATGGTGAACGCAGATTAATTCCTTTACTGCAGGACTTTTCATAGCAGCCGACATGCTAATGTGCATCCTGCATACTTATTAACATCTGCTCCAGCAACCCAACTGGACAAGTTTGCACTGTGCCACGCAACACTTCAAGGAAAACTTCTTTATGCCACTGGATTTTGGAGATATGACTAACAAATGACTTCTAACTCTGGACTGCTGTCTCTGGCACTTCCTAGGTAGCCAACATTGCACAAAATACTAACCTCTCTTAAGCTTGTCCCCTTATATGGGAAATGGAAATTTTCTGACACTGCAGGACTGTTCTGATGACAAAATGAGAACATTACTGTGGACCCTGAAAAGTACCTGGCACACAGTAGGCACTCAATCAATGTACTGCCTATGCATTCTCTATTTATGATATCAGAAGGGACAGAGTGTCTGTACTATGTTTGAAACTATGTACAAGTTTACAGTTTTGAATCAATCCTACCATATTAGTGAAAACTTTCAAGGGACTTAATTTAGTACTGTTGCTTCAAATTTGTACATAGAAGCCTCAGGTGCAGGACATCAGAGATGGGGATCTCAGAGAGAAGAAAGGGCAATTTATACAGGCTCTAAGCTTTCCACTCTGGCTCCAGCCAGAGAAATTCTTTGAGTTTGATTTTGAAGGAAAAGATCCACAGTTAAAATTAATTTATAATTTATTATAATAGAAATTTAAGGATAAAGTAAAATGTATACCCTGAGTTCTATTTATAAGAAATGAAGTAGGTTGCTAGGAGAACTGGCGACTTATGGAAAGGTAATTACTCATGTTTTACAAGTAAGAGAAATATATTACACTAGAGTGGAATATTGCAAAGCAAGTCTTGTGCAAATCCTATTAATGAATTTGTTGCTAGGACAGTCCATATTCCACGAACTACTAAACTGACAATTCAATACTATTTTATTTATAAAAATTAAAGGCAGAGTTGTTTGGAAGTGGTTTTGACTTCACTCCTTTTTTGATTTTCAAAAATGGTGCAAGGAACATGTACTGTGAAGATTTCACAGAAAATAATTAGAATTCGAGGGTGTATAACAGAAAATTCCAGGTACTATCCAATCTCCACATGGCTTATTTTAAAGACTAGCTTCACAGTGAAACTGCACAAACATTTGTCAATTTAGTAAAAAAAAAAAACTACAAAATTGTAGATTTCATTTAGCAAAAGCAGAAAATCCTGGAAAGAGAATATAGCGTGTCTGCACAGGAATAGCATTTTATGAATCCCTTTGTCTGTATCTTCTGCTTAAACGGAATACCTGAGAATGGCTAATGTATAAGGAACAGAGATTTATTTCTTATAGTTCTGGAGACTGGGAAGCCCAATTATCAAGAGTGTACGAGCTGGAGCTTGGGCTCCCTTCCTCTTCTTACAAAGTCACTGATTCTATCAGAGGGGCCCCAGCCTCATGACCTCACCTAACCCTGAGCTCCTCCCAAAGGCCCTACCTCCAAATACCACTGACATACAGATCTGGGGATGAATTTCCAAAACACGAACTTTGGTAACACCTTTAAACCATAGCACCCTTCACAGAGACTGCAGCTGGGAAAGAAATGTCTTTAGTGCCTTGCCTCTCGGGGCCCTCCTCTTACGTATTCTCTTTTAGGTGATGCACTACCACATTCAGGAAAAAACATATTCACTTACTAACAGTGGCTAACATGGTCCCTGCCTAGATTGGCCTTCTGGGTGTATTTCCTCAGTACTTATTTTAAAATCTATTAGGATGCATTCTTAAATGGAAGAACGATGCCGTTGCAACCACAGTGCTTCCATCCATTTTATAGATGGAGACTCAGCAAGGACAGTAGAATCAAAGCAGGAAATACTTGACCTTATACACGGTGCTCGACAAGATTTATTACACACATGGGGATGCGGTTCCAGCTCAAGCGTCCCCAGCAGTGGCCTGGGCAACAACAGCCAACTTCTGTCTGTGCATATTTGGGTGTCGCTAGACTTGATGAAGTGTGTTTCATAACTTTCAATGTAACTTAAAAAATCCAAGTAAATAAAAGATATCACAACAAACACCAAAGCAAGCAGTTATTGGTTAAGGAAAAAATGCCTGGGATTCAGGCCAGTGGAATTATGAAATAGAAAACTCTTGATATAAACGCATCTTAACTGCTAAGACAGGGTTTTGAAATGCAACTAAAAGAAAAAAAATTCCCAAACTAACATTAAAATAACAAATGTCCCATAGTTGTAGTTACATTAGAGGAACAGAGAAATGCCCTCAAGTGGATGCATTTTTGTCTTATTCACATTTTCCAGTATCAATGTCAATGTGAGGCACTCTGAAGTCTTACCTATAAAGATGAATTATGATATTTACTTTGTTTTTAAGGTATTTCATCCAAAATTCACTTCACAAGCCAGGTAGCAAAGACAGGAAGAAGGGACCAGAGTCCCACAATCCTCTTTGAAGGCATGTCCCAATGACCTTAGGACTTCCCACTAGGTCCCACCTCTCAAAGATTCCACCGCCTCCCGATACCCCACCCTGTGGGGACCAATCCTTTAACAGGCAGACCTTCAGGGACATCCGATATCCAAACTATAGCCGTAACTAAAATGTCACAATTAATGGTGAGAATTGGTTTCAAGGGAGAATAATGAATTTGGTTTGGGGCATACTGAGCTGGAGCAGGTGATGAATTCTTTGAAGGGAATATATATTCAAGCAGGCAATGCCAAGTGTGACCTGAGAAAAACTGGGGCAGGGAAAACTTAAGCATCTGAAATAGCTAGAACTGCAAAAAGATAAGAGCATTGTGAAAGAGGAAATGAATACAGGATATATCCCTGTACACTGGTACTTAAATTCTAATGCAAACTGGGGTTAGCCAACAGGTTTGTAAAATTTTAAAAATTTAAATTTATTAGGACGTATTAGTAACACAGTCACACAGAATACAGTTCAGGAATTCATCAATGATGGTCACCAATATGTGCTTCTTTGTGGCTTTTTAAACCATATTCCTCATCATTCAAATTTATTCATAATAGAATTAAATTTCATACATAGCTTCACAATGTGAATCTTACAGGTCTTCCATCAGTAAAATTAATGAAAACATATCTTTCATGAAAGGCACATAAAGAATCTAAACTAACACATTTAAGGTATTTTCATAACTTTGAACTTCTTTACAATACAAAGAAAAAAATCCCCAAACAAAACATATATGAATGTAGTTTATGGTTATCCATACACACACTTATACACATACTTCAACAAACATACTTTAACAAAATGACGACACATAACTAAACTCAGAAACTACTTACCAATGATGCTTACTGAACTACTTAGTTTTTCAGGATGAGTAAAAAAAGGGACATGGGGTAGGGAATGCTGCTCAGTTTGTTGAAACAAGGTCACAGAGACACACTGTAAATAATCAAAAGAAAGATGATTCTATCAAAGTTCAATATCTAGCTGATATGTAACACTATTTGAGCATACACACAATCACTGATTTTGTTGAATACTAGTACTCATTTTCTAAGTGTAATTATCCATTTAAGTCTCAGAAAGAATGGCATAATTTAAAAAGAAAATATATAAATTCAAGCAATTGGAGGGAATTTGGATATCTAATGGAAAAATCATTTTACCATAGTGTGATAATTAAATTTGAAACTAGTTACATATGTGAATTTAAAGCTTACATAATATCAGCAATAGAGTATTCAAAGATCTTTCTTGTTATCTTTTAAATGAACTATCATATATGCTAAATACAAGGGATTTCCCAAAGGAAATACACAAATGAATGTCTCAAAATTCATTATGCTAAAAATTTTTTTACCCACAAAAATGCTCTCAACATCCACCTAAACTTAGTTATAAATAAAGATGTAATTATTTAAAGTGTATAAAATTAATCTGGCATTACCTTTAAGGCAATGCATGAATACCATCCAGATATTAAAATTTAAAGTGAAAACAACCAACTGAATAAAATTTACCTGTTTATAAGTTTAAGATAATATATCCTCAAAAATCTGAAATTTCAGTTTTTCCAACTAAATCTAAGGTAGAATCAGAGCAGCATGCACTCTTTAAATAAGAGAGAAATTAAAATGTATACACTGTTTCAATAATTGATCCAAAGGCAGGAATACTCATCCTCTTTAAGAACATTTCAATAAAACACATTAAATTTAAAGAACAAATCATGTTATTAAAATAGTCTGTGCAATGTTTATACAAATAACATTTTTATGAATACAAGAATACATATAATCAAGATAAGGGCTGTGACATTTCCTACTATTAACTATTATACCTAAAAATTTACAGGACATGAACATAAATAAAGTTGTTTAAAACTGGCAAACACAGTAAAAGTCTGTCATTCAGTACAAGGTACTTAATATTTATGTTATTTCCAAAGCCATCACACTAGAATTGTAAGTTGCCACTCTTAAAATCTAAAAGTAATGTGGAAAATTAAAGTTATAAATACATTATACATACATTTGCATATTTACACTTACACAGAAATCATCAATATACTAGAGCCCAGCTTTAACA
Organism: Glis glis; assembly: GCA_004027185.1. Taxonomy (NCBI): domain Eukaryota; kingdom Metazoa; phylum Chordata; class Mammalia; order Rodentia; family Gliridae; genus Glis; species Glis glis. The sequence continues at coordinate 8,283 of PVJS01037956.1, forward strand.
CCGTCCTTCACTTTCACATTGCAGGACCATCTTTCACCATTAAGAAAGGTCCTTCTGTTACACTTAAACACAATAGAACAGCTTTGGTCAGATCCCAGATGCATTTGTCCTACACTACATTCTGTGTTGCTGCAAGACTCTAGTGTAGAGTGATCCATATATAAGTAATCATTTGGTTTGAAAATGCATTTTATCATTAACTGCCAGACTTAGAAGAGACCACAATCTTTTAGATTATTTTTTATGATGACATCTGTTACAGCATCAAACACAAACTGCACATTCTTCGTATCCGTGGCACATGTGAAGTGGGTGTAAATTTCCTTTGTGTCCTTTCTTTTATTGAGGTCTTCAAACTGACACTGAATATACGCAGCTGCCTCTTCATACGTGTTTGATCCTGGGATTGGAAAAGGATAGAAACTTAATGCGAAAAGTTCAAGTATGTACACTACTAAGCAAAATGGATCCTAAAATACTGGAGTCAGTTTCACACATATAACATATGTGGACTCCCTAACTGCATTTTCCCTTTTAGAATGAGAGAAACAATTCCTTCTAAATGAAAAAAAAACTATGTTAATTTCCTCTTAAGGATTGTAAGTTATCCTTAAAAATAAAAACTCGTTTGCATGGCATTCCATGTTTGCCAAGATCGTTTTCCCCGCCTCAGTCTCCAAGTGTCAGATCTTCCTTTTCTCTTATCCTCTATCATTTATATCCCCAAGCAGAACTACTCAGTTGCCTGATGATGGCATGCTGCTGCAGTCCTAGCCCGCAGGTGGATCCATTAATAGTGCCAGCTGAATGCTCATCAGCAGTTTTTTATTCCCTTTCCTATTTACACATTTCTCACTCATTCTTCTTTATTCAAAAATTGTACCAAGGTCTACAAGGTGGCTTACAGCTATACGGTTACAAAAAAGTGAATGACATACTCCTGTTTTCAGGTTACTGACTAAAGACTTCTCTGAATTGTTCCTCAGGAATTGTTTGTTGGTACTAAAGATAACTCCTCACATACTCTGGTCCAGCAATTCAGTTTTTAGGTGTATACTTGATGGACCTGTATGCATATGTTTATTAGAAGATATTCAAAGAACGTTAACAGCCAGGCGTGCTTGTAATCCCAGTACTTTGGGAGGCTGAGACCAGAGGATCCAGGTTCGCGGCCAGCCTCAGCTCTCTCTCTCTCCCTGTCTTTCTCTCTTTCTACTTAGTGAGGCCCTCCACAACTTCGTGAGACCCGGTTTCAAAATAAAGTATAAAAAATAAGGCCAGGGGTGTAGCGCAGAGGTAGAATGCCCCTGGGTTCAATCCCTGGTATTGCAAAAAAAAAAAAAAAAAAAAAGAATGTTAACAGCAGCACTGCCTTCTAGTTTAGGAAATAACCTACAAGTTCATCAACTGTAGCTGGCTAATAAATTCTGGTACACTCATACAACAAGATACCATACAGAAATGAGAAATGAAAACTAAAGTCCTACTGCTACATACACTTTGTGTAACACGGATGAATCTCATTAACATTCTGTTGAACCTAAGAAGCCAGACACATGAAAAACGATATAATGTGTGATCCAACTGATGTTGGGAAAACATTCAAAATGAACAGATGAGGACAAACGTCTTTTATGTTGCTAGCAGACAACCATATACTTTAACAAATTGAATTTTATCTTATTAACTCATAATAAGGTTGGTGCTCCAAAATTCTGAAGCAATAAACAGTGTCTTGTTGGCCGAAAAAAGTTAACATAATCCCTAAATTTAAAAAATATGTTTTGAGGAAATAGCTTATACGGAGTGCATATATATATGGGGAGAGAGAGGGAGAGAGGGAGAAAAAGAGGGAGGGAGGGAGGGAGAGAGAGAGAGAGAGAGAGAGAGAGAGAGAGAAAATAGTTAAATTACTATACCCTAAGAGCTATAAGATACATGAATGAACTGAAACATTCCTTAATCTGATTTTAAATCTTAAGAATAGCAGTGTGTGTGTGTGTGTGTGTGTGTGTGTGTGTTGGGATGACAGATATTTCCCCACATGTGACTATCCAGAACAAAGATAAATACACATACAACCACTTTTCTTTTTTTTTTGCGGTACCAGGGATTGAACCCAGGGGCGTTTTACCTCCGAGCTATACCCCCGGCCCTATTTTTTATACTTTATTTTGAAACCGGGTCTCATGAAGTTGCAGAGGGCCTCACTAAGTAGCTGAGGCTGGCCGCGAACCCGGATTCTTTGGTCTCCGCCTCCCAGGTACTGGGAATACAAGCGTGTGCCACCACACCCGGCTTACATACAACCACTTTAAAAAAAAAAAAGAAAATTGGGAAGTCAATGGTACACTTGAAAGGGAAAGGGGAGATTTAAGAAAAAAATATAACATGAGTTCTGGTTGAGTTTTAGGTGCTAAAAAATGTATGTGTGCAACCAGCAGTTGGTAACACAAGCCTGAGGCTCCAGAGGGAAATTTGTGTTGACGGCAGAATGTAATAGAATAAATATGACTGGGAGGATAAGAGCGCTATAAGATTACATCACTGAAGATGGAGCCTGGTGAAATGCAACATACGGTGAAGAGGAGATAAAGCAAGTGAGTGGTCCGGGGGCCACACAGGGCTCTTCTATAGGAAGCAGTAGTCATGAGAACTGAGAGTGAAGGTTGAAGCAAGCAGCAATTGATTTAATACTTAGAGCATGCAGTGCAGATTTTAAATGATAATCTCAACACTGGGGATGTGAAAGAATTAGGTAGAACTCTTTCTATGCAAGGATAAGATCAGGGATTCTTATAAACTTGACAACATAAACAAAAACTATTGAACACATTGTATACCTGGGAAGAAAAGGTCTAACAAGTACATTCTTGGTTGCTCTGAAATCCCTATAGGTTTATAATATTTATGGATTAATCTGGAGATGCTGGTGTTATGAATTATTATATAATGGCTACTTCATCAAAAAATGATAGAAATAAACTGAAAATGAATGTGTGAGTAAGGGAAAACCGAGCCACCTTGATTCTGGGTAACTTCAATCTTGGAACTTGAACTACAAATAATTTTATTCCTACTAAGCACTACAAATGTTTCTGAATAAGGTGATTTAGTACACTATGACTTTCAAAATGAAAGCAAAAGTTTTAAAGTGAGCCACTGTGTGAAATTATCTTGAACTGAAGTATAAGTTCACAGTAGACAGAGTGTCATAATAATGAGTAGCACGGCTCATCAAAGAACATTCCCCTCTTGGTTCCAATGGGAATTTAATGACACGTAGCATCCTTGTTAATGGTGTGATGCAGGAGTGCAGGGGACTTGGATGGAACTGGACTCTGGCCTCACCGAGCTTATGTGTTCTCACCTGGGTGAGTGGGGACATGGAGTACTGAGCCACAGGGACATCTAACGTCACTTGTGTTTTGAAACAGCAGCCAATCTCCGTGGTACCATTTACTCCATATGAGACTGACTATGGTTGTGTTTATAATGATGCAAGTCCTTGAGACATTTTTTTTCTGTTTTAAACAAGAAGGATTGGGTAAAGCTAAGTAACTCAATTAACTAAAATCTTCAGACTAGATTTAGAGATCATATAAGCCAGTGGTAATCATACTCTTTTTGTTTTGTTTTGCTTTTCTTTTACAGCAGAGTTCTCTTCAATAAAATGAATTCTTATTTAGAAGCTTAACATGTAAAACCAATGAAAACTGAGTTCCTCTGCTGAACGGAGAGAGGAGCTGTCAGGTGGGGTGTGTGTGTGTGGGGTAGCAGCTCTCTTCCCAGTCCACACTTCCAGTAGCAAGCTAGGAGGTGTGCCAAGGAACTAAACAAGATTAAAACCAATGTTTTTGCTCCATTCCTGATTTTACAGATGGAGTACTGTAGCCTAGATAAATTAACTGCCTGTTCAAGATCAAAGAGCTAATTTTGAAAAAGCTAGGACTGTATTTCAAGTCTATTTTTCTCACTCCCAGTGGACTTCACAGTAGTAAAATTAAAGCACCGTCAATAGTTTATTATCAAAGTTTAGATTTCTTATGAAACATTCCCTGACATTTTGCATTTTGGAAGTGTTTGCTGCCTCCCTGATTCCTTCTCCATTCTTTTCCTTACAAGAATGCTCATGTTCCTTCTGAGTAGCATTTTATCTGTTTATCAACATGCCTGTTTTTGAGGTTAGACAGTAAGCAGAGACATGTCTTATTTATGTGCATCACAGGACAGCTGATGTGGTATCTGTTTACTGGATGGACAAACCAATATTTTAAATCTATGAAGACTTGGAGTCATTACTGAAAATTATCTAGCAGCTTTTCCATAAAATGAACAAGTTTATTTTCAATAATCCTATTTACATCTTAAGGAACTATTTGTGCTCAAATGCAGTTTGATAAATACTAACCCCTGAAGGTATAAGAATTACTAAATAAGGAGATTAAAATCAACTAAACTCTTGCCTGAGGAAAAACCCCATTTAGAAATACATGACTTGGCAAGTTATTCAAAGCAAGAGAAATACCTGCGTATTCTGGATAGCATATAGTGAGAGGGCTCTTTTTGATTTTTTCTTCAAAGAGATCCTTCTTGTTTAGAAAAAGTATAATAGATGTATCTGTAAACCATTTGTTGTTGCATATGCTGTCGAACAATTTCATGCTTTCATGCATCCGATTCTGTAATAGAAAATAAAATCAAGTTTTCACTAGCAGCAAAGATTTTTTGAGGAATATTTTTAAAAACAACAATGTGGCAATAAATCAGAACTTAGTCAGTTGAAAAATTGGTAACATTCCACAAAAATACATGTCTGCCATTTCAGAACAAGCATACTCTCTGGTAGGGAGACGGGTGCTTCATCACTTGTCACTTTTTACACACAGTCATGACATGCTGAGTGCCCATTTTGTGTCACATCCTGTGACTGAGAACCTCCTGCCACAGGATGTGACAGTCTAGGCATGCCCAAGGGGGAACATTTGAAAAGAAATGTCATTGATATAGAGATCGTGTATGTTTTCATTAAGAGGTTAATGGAGGTTGGGTGTAGTGATGCATGCCTATATTCCCAGCACTTGGGAGGCTGAGACAGGAGGATCGCAGGTTCAAGACTAGCCTTAGCTAGTCTTAGTGAGACTTTCAGCAACCTAATAAGACCCTGTTTCAAAACAAAAAATAAAAAGGGCTGGGGGTGTAGCTCAGAGGTAAAAGGCTCCTGGGTTTGATCCACAGTACCAAAAAAAAAAAGATTACTGAAGGTTTTAAAAATTCATAAACTAAATTGAACAAGTTGACACCCAATTAGCATAATACGTTAAACATTAGGAAAGGAGACTTCTAATTCTGGTTTTTGCCTTTCTAGAATCTTTGCTGAAAAAGGACACTGACATGTTTTATCAGGCTGAAATGAAAGAAACGAATGTGTGGTGACCCCACTACACCTACTGCACTACAATTGTATACACTTGATTTGAAAAATACAAACTGATATTTCAGTTTTCATTTTGTATTAAAGTGTTAAACTTCTACTTAAAAACATTTAAGAATATTTTCCCTAGATAAATGGCACGCTGAAACACACCTGCAATTTACAAGCAGCAGCAAAGCACAGCACACATCAAGGATTACTAAACTGGCAGAAATGACAAGTGAATACAAATGAGTGTTGGACTATTATGGCACTAACTTTATTTTCATTCAGCTGGTAAATAACAGATATAGGAAATGCACAGTTAGGCAGACAGGGCTGAGGCGAGACTGACTCTCACTCTTTCCCTCCTGACACAGCCACGCTTCTTTAATACACTTCCCTTTTATTAGGCAAAAAGAAAAGTGGAAGGAAAGAGCCTGAACTTTCAAATAATTCAGGCATAAGCAAGAATTTCTCAAGAATTTTTCCAAGAAAAGCTCTTGGCAACATTGCCTCCGGCTCCTCACACTTCACCCTCAGCCCTTAATGGAGGTTCTACTTGCCATTTCTTCATCTTCAGCCAGAACCAGGTCGTAGTCGCTCAGCGCCACACAGAAGATGATGGCAGTCACTCCCTCGAAGCAGTGGATCCACTTCTTCCGCTCGGATCTCTGGCCTCCCACATCAAACATTCTGCAAGAGAAGACGCATGAGTTGACGCCACACTCTGAGGAGCTCCGTGATACAGAAGAAAGGGCTCCAGACAGCCAGGGCCATGTGGGAGGGGAAGACAGGAGAAAAGGACTTAGTGTGAGGAAAACAATACCACAAATTGGCTTTCTCAAAAAGTCTTAATTTTTGATTGCAGAGAGGGAATCTCTAAAACAAAAACACCCTAAAAAAAGACATTAATACATGAGAACACTTAGAACATTAAAGCAACTAGAAATGAAAGGACCCCACATGTAAACACTGAGAAGTCACATGAAGTAAGCGGAAAATGCAGAGATCAAAGAGTGCAAATTCCATTTGTCAGTCAAGGAGCACTCTGGGCAGAGGGCCTGGGTCCCCGCCGACTTTGGTTTCTCTTACAGGCAATAAGGAACATGTCATTACTTTGATGTAAAGGAGAAACAATTCCGGGTAGGAAAATGCAGGACAAGCAAACTGAATTCAAACGGGCAAAAAGGGTTGCCTGGATTAGAAGTAAAAACATGTTATTGAAAATATTAAGAACTGAAATATAAATTGTTGGCCCTATTGAATAACCTTGAAATTTAGAGTGAAAAATCCTTAATTTTTATATAATATACAATGGTGCCATGATAGGTTAGTGACTGAGGTAGTGACAAAATCAAACTATATAACGACAGTGGCCTTTTCCTCTTTCTCCTGGCAAGAGTCTATAAAGTTAAGCAAAAGTTTAAATTTGCATAGACTACATTACACAACCTAGAAATAGCTACTTATATAATAGAAACACTATGTGAACTGGTACATTTTTAAAGGCTCCATTTATCTAGATGGTACACTAATTAAAACAGTCCCTATTTAATTCCCAGGCAAAATGAATTTTCCCTACAGAGCAGTATTGGCCTATAAACCAAATCTGAGTACATCAACTAGTATTGTTACTTTTATCATCATTTAAGCAGCCTTTATTTTGGTTTATCTAGAAAATGTTCATTAAAAGTATGCTATATAACAAAATGATTCTACCACATAATAAATCACAATGGACTAGAAACAAAAATAGATAGTATAGAAAATAGATAAGATGCAAAAAATGGTAGTAGCGATGAAGTGAAAACAAAGTAAAAGAAAATAAGTTGATTTTAATTGGGTAATCATTTGTTAAATTGCCAAGAAACACAACTTGAAAATGACTTATCTGATATACTTCTCTGACCAAATGTCATATATTCCCTGTCCATTCAATATAAGATTAAAATTCTGACTCGTCCCACCCCACATTTTCTCTCTGTGATGGTTACTTCTGTGTATGAACTGGCTTGGCTATTAGCGCCAGTTATTTAATCAAACACTTATTTAGGTGCCCATGTGAAGAAATCTTAAGAGACGCTACTAACATTTATAATCAGTTGACTTTAAGTAATGAAGATTGTCCTCAGTAATGTGGACAGGCCTCATCCAATCAGTCCAAAGGCCTTAAGGGCAAAACTGAGGTTTCTCAGAAGAATGAAATTCTTCTCAAGACTGTTCAATAGTTTGTGCCCAACCCTGCTGGCCTGCCCTATAAACTTCAGATCTATCATAATCCACAGTCACATAAGCAAATTCCTTGAAATAATCTCAACCTATTTCTGTTTCTCGGGGGAATATTGACTGATACAGATGATGGCACCAAGAGAAGGGTGCTACTGTAACAGATACCTAGGAAAGTGGACGTGGCTTTGGAACTGGGTAGTGAGCAGTGGCTGGAAGAATCCTGAACCACTTCACAGGAAAATAAATCAGATTATTTTGAAGAGACACATGGTGGAAACACAGATATTAATGGCTCAGAGGGAAATGAACAGTAGAAAAGTGTTATCTTTGAGAATGCAACATATGGTCATAAACAGAATGCTGGTGGATATGTGAACCCTGAAGACCTTTGTAGTGAGGTCTCAAAAGGAAATGAAAACATGCTAATGAAAGGCAATCTTTGTCATAAAATGACAAACAGTTGGCTGAATCGTATTTTACTTTTGGGTAGAAGGTAGAACTTAAAAACAATGAATTTGGATATTCAGCTGAAGAAATGTGCAAGTGAAATGTGGGAAGATGCAACCTCATTTCTCCTTTGGTGTTTATAGTAAAACAGGAGCAGAAAGATCAGCTGAGGAATTAACTATTAAACAAAAAGAAACCCCCCTCCCCGACACACACAAGAAAAGGACATAAGGACATGTGACAGCAGGGTAGATACGGGACTGACACAGCCACAAGCCAAGGAATGCCAAGAAGTGCCAGCAACCACCAGCAGCTGGAAAGAGGAGCAGATTCTTCCTTGGAGCCTTCAGAGGGAGCCCGGCCTTGTTGACATATTGATTTCATGCTTTTAACCTCCAGAACTGTGAGCAGAAACATTTCTACTTATGTACCCAGTTTGTGTTAACTTGTTATGGCAGCCCTAGGAAGTGAATATATTCTCTTACCATGCAAATATATATACTTTTTCCTATCAATTTTACTTTTCTCTATTGCTATGATCATCTCCTAAATACTAAATATTTGTTTCTTTCATCTCCTCTTCCCCACCCTAATTCCTCCCCACGAATGTACAAAGACTTTGTTTCTTTCTGTTCACTCTTTTTTCCCCAATACTGGACATACACAGCAAGTATTTAATAAATATTTGATGACTAAACTGTTCCTACAAAATATTTTGAAACATTTTCAATCAGTAAGTGACTAACTTTTTTATGTTCAAGATCTAGAGCTCCCAGTTGTGTTACAGGAATATTAAATATGAAAGAGCTTTATTTATAATTTGACAATCAAGTAATATGACTACAGAAGACCTTTCTGTGTTGTTTTGCTGTTAAGACCTTCACTTTACTTATTTAATTTGTGAACTATAAATAAATGGGGGTTATTTATATATTGGTCATAAAAAAACTTATTGTCTGTCAGGCATGGTGGCGCACTCTTGTAATCCCAGTACTTGGGAGGCTGAGACTGGACGATCCGGGTTTGTGGCTACTTAGTGAGGCCCTCCACAACTTAGTGAGACCCTGTTTCAAAATAAAGAATAAAAAAAGGGCTGGGGGTATAGTTTGGAGGTAGAAAGCCCCTGAGTTCAATCCCCAGTTCTGTAAAAACAAAAACAAAAACAACAATAAAAAAACAAACTTATTGTCTAAATCAGTGATTCTCAAACTTTATTTTTTTTTGTGGTATTAGGAAGTGAAGCCACAGGCATCTACCTCTGAGCTACACTCCAAGCCCTATTTTATTTCTGAAATTGGGTCTCATTAAATTTTATTACACACTGGCCTTGAACCTGCAATCCTCCTGTCTCCGCCTCACAAGTACTGGGATTACAGGTGTGTGTCACCATGCAAGCTCAAGACTTTTGTGACAAGAATGTCACAGGAGCTTTCTGTTGTTGCAGTGCAGGGGATTGAACTCAGGGCCTAATGCATGCCAGGCAAGAGCACTGCCACTAAGCTACACTTTCAAACTTTAGTGTGAGTCAGAACCAACAGGTGGCATATGCTGAGGTTACTGGTCTGGAGAACTTACTTTTGAGAGTCGATCCATAAGCCAGTAAGCAGAAATGAGAACTGATATTACAAATTATCAGACTTTGCTGAACAGTTTATTAGCAGAGTCAGATGAAGACAGTAACTAGAAGAAACACTAATTTTTATTACTGCCTTAATGTTCCATAAAAAGGCAGATGAAGTTCACAACATTAGTCATTTGTTCTACATACGTAATAGAAATAGTTATTTAATATACTGTTCTTTAAATACTGAATCTCTATTTTTTAAAATAACAACAAAAATAGACATAGTATGTTTTTCTTAATATGAGGAGATAAGACTCTGACTAGCATCAAATAGGGAATGGATTTGAAAATGTTTTCTTGGGCGTGTTTTTGGAGGGAGGGTGGAAGGGGATGCTGGATATCCAGAGGTGTGCTGACTTATTCTTGGACTGTCATCTAATACCACTGTGATCAAGACTGACTAGTACAAAGCTAGCTGAACATATATGGATATCAAATCCATGAACAAAACACTGTATTACAAAAGCTATTATACATTTATAGTACTATAGAAAGGAACAGAAATTTGTCTTATACCATGCAAATTTTATAATTCTATCCCTTCTTAGGGATGCATTAACTCTGTGTCTAGCAATATTAAACAAAGCTGTTGATTCTTTAATTAAGGTAAATTACAGAGATACTGGCCATAAATGACTATTCAGGGAAATGATAATATGAATTCTTAAATTATAATGAATGCCCCATTGCCTCATTTGGAATTTGTTAATACCAATCATACAAAAACCGTGAAACTTATTTTACTCAGTAGTTGAAATAAAAGAATTATAGCATGAAATATATATACATGAAACATATATACATATTAAATATATATGAATATGATATATATAAATATATAAATATATATGACTATAAAATGACAACTACATTTCAGAGTTCCCAGCAGAATTATTCTAAATGCATTTCTATCCTCATTCATTTGAGGCTCACTTAACATATAAAAAGCAAAGTTGCAACCATATGTTAGCAATGATAGTAATTTAAAAGAACTCAAATACAAAAAAAGACAAAGTTTATCCGAAGTTCTAGACAAACCTGTGTTTATCTTTTAAGTCAGTAAGTTAGAACAGTAACTAAATACATCCTGTGGAACTATACCTCATCCTACGAGCCTACAAGGAGCAACATAAATAGACTTCCTGGAAGGCTCATGCTGAGAGCCAACTTTACAGAACTTTAGGGCTTGCTTGTTGTTGAAATGACAACTTTGAAAAACACAGCTAGATTTTACCTAGGAAAGTGAAAAATATGGTTTGGAATGAACTGTCTAAAAGTGCATCTAAACCAGGTGTGGTGGCACACACCTGTAATCCCAGTACTTGGGAGGCTAAAACAGGAGGATTACAAGTTCAAGACCAGGCTCAGCAATTTAGCAGCACCCTCAACAAATTGGGAGACCCTGTTTAAAAATAAAAAAATAAAGCCAGGTGTGGTTGTGCACACTTATAATCCCAGTACATGGGAGGCTGAGACAGGAGGATCACAGGTTCCTGGCCAGCCTCAGCAACTCAGGCCCTTGGCAACTTAGTGAGACCCTGTTTCAAAATAGAAAATAAAATAGGGCTAAGGGTATAGTTTGGAGGTAGAATGCCCCTGGTTCAATCCCCAGCACCACAAAATAAAAAAACAAACAATAAAATA
>PVJS01037957.1:0-19640 GCA_004027185.1 Glis glis
ACACACACACACACACACACACACACACACACACACACACACATACATTCAGCTAAGAGGAGATGTAAATATGATATCCAGTTACTTGTCTCAAACCCCTAACTTCAATCTGAAAAGGTTATCTTAGAAAAAGACATAAAAGATCATCTAACTTGTTCTTCTCATTTTATAGGTGAGCAAACAAGGGCAGGAAAGGCAAGATTGCTTGTTCATGGACATGGAGTATGCAGAGCTGGCTGGAGTTGAGCAGGCTGTGACCTGCCCTGCCCTTGGTCAGGACGGGGCCTGGGCATGAGTGAGCCAGGAAAGATATCTGACCCGGAACGATTGTCCTTCTGGAGGAAGTCCTTCCCCTGTCCTTCTCTCCCTCCTCCCATCTCAGATTCCCAAGTACTGGGATTACAGACATACACCACCACACCGGATTTCATCAGTTTGTTTTCCTCTTGTGGATTTATAATTCTGCATTGTTCAAGAGGAAATGTAATGAAAAATGTACACAAAGCAAACTAAAGTGTTGATTTAAAAAAACACTATAAAATAAGTGTTATTTTTTCCTACCTGTTGCCCACCAATGTTTTCTAAAAGTGACTTTGAACTTAGTATCATCAATATAATAAAATAGGACACAGGCAAAGGGCCAGTGTGTTTGTGGCCCCTTGGCCTTACTTTTCCTCCCAAGGCTTGGGCTTTGAAGAGAACAAAGTAGTTCTGGAGTTTCTCTCCCTTCCCCAGAGTCATTATTATCCGAAGAGCAAACAAAGTACAACAGAATGTTGCTTCATGACCACACTTCTCAATCTTTCAGACTTGTTTCATCTTGTGGTACTGGTGGCAATGTTCCAGGCTATGGGGAAAATAGGCTCTTACATGGAGTGCTCAAGCAAAGAGTAATTTATTAATGCTCACACGGATGAGAACATAGGAACTAAAAGAAATAAACCAGAGGAAATAAGCCCTTGAGGCATGCTCACAACAATAAACCACTATTAAGAACCACTCCTAGGAAACAGTATTCACTCTGAGTCCTCTTGTCCCTAAAATTTCACACCCTCAATTGCTTTTTCTCACAGCCCCAGTTTATTGTGAGATGAACTGGTTCTTCTCCAGTCAGTCCAACAGAAGATTAGAATCAGAAGCAGATAAGAGCGTTATTTACTGAGCTCACATCAGATATAATTGCTCTGTGGAGATTATTAAATTTGAAACAGGCTTATATTTTCAGGCTTACAACCCAAATTTGATGTAGAAATGCCCAGCTGGTCATCTTTATTTGGTCAATCACCAAGGAGAGAAAATTTGCAGCAGCTACTTTTTTCCCCTGGGATACCAGACAGTTGCCCTTTGTACACAAAACATGTGTGTGGTTTAAAAAAAAAACACATTTTAAGTGGAAATCTTTCTAAATGCATAAGATTCCTCAACTCTGCCAATAGGGCAAACAAAACATCACTTAATTCTTTACTAATCTCAGGATTATCAAAGTGAGTTCTAATCTTCGGATTAAAACATTTCTTTGTCCAGAGCAACAGGTCTCTAATAAGTCAACTGGGGCCAGCCAGGCAACTGCTGGACAGCAGGGACTTCTCTGAATCTCTGGGCAACTAGTCATCAGACACTTAACATGGTGGCAGGCAAATGAGGGCCCTGCCGTGATTGTCCTCAGAAGTTCTGGGAAAAAGTCCTATTTAACTCCTCCAGAGCAAAGACTTGGCACATGGCTGCAGCTACACCCAGAATTACAGATGGGGCTGTCTTATGATTCTGTGGGGTGTTTGCTTCTTTACTTGGCTTGTGTTGCTTCATGTGTCATTTTCTGCCCACAATTTGGTGAAAAGAACTTTCTCTGGGTTCCTTTTTAAGCATGTGCTCACGATGCAAAAACAAGGCTTCTGAGTGCCAAATATAACTAAATAAAGGACAAAGCAATAAAATAACCTACTCCCTAAAAATACCTAAGGAACACAATCTGAAGAATGCATTCTACTCTCAAGCCTATGGATATTTCAAATACATATAATGAGCCCCACCCTTGAATTAAGTGGAAAATTAAGGTTACAAACATATTTTAAAGTACTAAAAATGATTCAAACTCAGTCATAGCAATGTTTGGTCTATGAATTTGGGCAAAGGCTTAATCTTTGAAGAATGTAGATACAATATATAATTAAAATTCCCAGAAGACAGATACTAATTTAAGTCCCTCCACATTCTTGGTAATAGTTCACTTGAAATATGTTCTGTTGCTAGATACTGATAATGATATTTAAGAAAACATTATGAAGAAAGAGAGATTTAGAGATGTTATGATTCACACTATCAAATCTTCCTTTCCCAAATTCTTGGATTATGTACTAGCTCCAATTTTCTTTTTTTTAATACTAGATGCATTTTTTAACACTTTGATCTTCTCGAAATCCTATCATGGGTCCTTTTTTCCCTAATGAATGAAGACTATATGCCTTATCTGAGCATCTTTAAGCTTAACCAATCTTTGGCCCAATTTATCTTTCCAACTTAACCTCTAATCTTAACTATATGAAACTTATGTTCTCATACTATTAGAACTTTCATCCTTCCTTGAGAAAGCTTTGCACTGTCCTTGGGCCATTTCTGATGTCAACGTTTTTATGAAGCTCTGTGATCCCTCCAGACAAAAGGGATAAGTCTTTTATCCAAATTTACTTAGCCCTTTGTACATCTCATGTGGCACCCATCATGTATTGAGCTGTGTCATTGTCTTCACACATCTTATCTCACTTACTAGACTGCAGCACATAGGTTATCTGCCCATCACTCATTAATACCTAACATGGTACTTTGTGTATACAAAATGCAAGATAATAGAATATTACATATTTATGGGCTGGGTCCCTTTCAGTTGCAAAAGAACAGAAACCCAATTCAAACTGGCTTCATTTCTAAAAAAGGAATTTACTGAGTCATATAGATGAGCAGCAGTCCAGGGTTATAGCTGATCTCAAGTGTAAAAGGATTGAAGACCTCAAAGAATGTCATTTCAATTTTCTCTCTCCATCTCTCTATTATTTTCATATCTATTTGACTTCATTTTTTCAAGGAGCTATTTTCCACGTGATGGTCAAGAAAGGCACCAGCAGCCTCAAGTCACATATTCCAAGGAAGACAACCACTGGCTCAGCTGGGGCTTCATATAGTCACACCAGATCTTCTAAAGGAATACAGACAAATGATAAGAAAGCACGCTGGGTAGTAGTAGACAGTTGTCATATTTAAAGAAGATAAAAAGCTATGCTACAAATTATAAATTAACTTTTAAAGAGCCTTACAGATTAGCATAATGATTCTTTATAATTTTTAATTTTTAGCGAAAATATCAAATTAATATGTATACATTATATGACTTTGTATTATATTCAAAGTATACAATGATATCAAAGTCAAACTTCTAACCACCAAGTAATCATGGTCTAGTTGGTAGCTGACCAAATTTGAGACATGAAGGATGAATAAATGTAAGACATGATATTAACCAAGTGTTAAATACTGAGCACAGATTACAACTTTAAAACAACTCAGGGAAGAAAGGATGACTGTGGAATAAAATAGCCACTGAAGATTTTATGGAAGTGGTGAGGAACAGTTTTATTAGCAAATGATGGATTGTTTTTCAGTTATTGGAATAGGTCCAAAAGGAATATAATGATAGAGAAGAAATGGCCTAAAAGTAGACACTCATTTGTAAAGACATAACTGTAAACTCAAGCATAGTGGAGAATTCATGTTGAGAAAAAGGCTAGATGGTTACAATTTAGTTCTCTTAAAGAAAATTTCGACTACTAGGTATATAAGTTTGAACTTGATCTAGTTATTAGAATTCATTATATATAGGTTTGGAAATGAATGGAAATAACAATCCATGGCCATGCAGGTCTTGATGCAAGGGGAGTGCAGAAGTTATACTATTTGTTACATTTATGTAGGTTGTGGGTACACAGCTCTAGTGGACACCCATTACACTGCAGTGTGAACCATGTTCTTAGCACTTCACTAACTACTCTTACAATAACCTATGGCCCATCTAGACAATCTTGAAGAAACAAACTAAAAAACCACATAAGTGTGACCAGGTTGGAAGATAAATAGATATTAGATAGAAGTTAGAGAGAAGGTTGAAGAGAAAGTGGAGACTAGATTATGAAGTACCTTGAAAGCTAGGCTAAGATATATAGAATTTATCCTGTATTTAATGCAGAGGAGAGATTATGCAGCTCCCTGAAGGATTTTGGATAGAATAGTGAAGATGCAGTGTGTGTTTTAGGAAAATTAAATTTAGGCTACAGTGTTCAAGATAGATTTAAGGGACAGAAATTGGCAACATAGAGAACCATTGAAAGACAATCAGAGAAATGAGGACAAATGGACCACAGAATATAAAAAAGAAGACATTTTGAAGTTTTTTTGTTTATAGCAGCACAATTCATAATTGCCAAACTATAGAACCAACCTAGGTATCCATCAACAGATGAATGGATTATAAAATTATGGGATATAAACACAATGGAATTCTACTCAGCAATAAAAAAGAACAAAATTATGCCATTTGCAAGGAAATGGATGGAACTGGAGAATATTATGCTAAGTGAGATTATTCACAAAAAGCGAAAGGTCGGATGTTTTCCCTCAAATGTGGAAGTTAGGGAGAAATTGGGACACTGCAGGGACTTCAAAGGAGGAGAAACCTTAGTGGACTGAGGGAGGAGACCTAACTGAAGGAGGTGGGATGTGGGAGGAAGACTCGAAAAGGGAAACACTTCAATGGACATGATGTACATACACAAATTTATCAATGTCAATCACAATGTCATGCACAGGGAGATGGGGAGGAGGAGGGAGTGGGGGTGGGAACTGGGGGAGAGCTCACTGAGTGCTGTGTGCATGTATACCTCTATCACTCTGAACTTCATCATGATGTATGATTACAATTCCCCAATAAAATTTTTAAAAAAGAAAAAATGAAAAGCAAGATAGAGGAATTTTGTGAATCTTTTACAAAAGAAAACATAATCGGGGACCTATTATTATTACTTAGGTAGAGAATAAAAGACAAAATCACATTTTTTAAAATTCACTCTCAGTGTTATATTTCTGGAAGTTATATAGCTCTTTCTAGTTCACACAGTGCTTTCAAATATAGTATTTCATTTAGATATAGATATTTTTGAAATTGTGAAATTAGGCAATGTCCTAAGCTTATATAAAAAGGTACCATTGCTAAAAAAATAGAAATTGTTATTTATCAACCATAATAGAATGCAAGTTAGTGATTTTATGACAAACTTACCCATGTTTATCTAGACCAGAAAGTCATGAATGGATAGTGACCCCAGCATGTCCAAATGCTGGTTTCCATTCATTTGTGACTATTCAGGGACCTTGTTCCCTATCTTTCCTCTTCCTATCACTTACCTTCCTTTCAGCATTTAAGAAAACACATTATATGGCCCTGTTTTCATCCTGCATCATCTTTTCACTTCCCATCATCCATCTAAGATGCTGACAAAGTAGTGTGTGTTTCACTTCTCTATCTCTTCTGCAGTAAGTAACTTCTTTTTATTTTTTCCTTTGTGGTACTGGGGATTGAAGCCAGGGGCATTCTACCTCTGAGCTACACCCCCAGCCCTATTTTATTTTTTATTTTGACACAGGGTCTCACTAAGTTGCTGAGGACCTCACTAAATTGCTGAGGCAGGCCTCAAACCTGCAATCCTATTGTCTCAACCTCCCAAGTACTGGGATTACAGGTGTGTCACCACGCCCAGCTAGTCAATCACTTCTTAATCTAGTCCACCTCTGCAATTGTTCTCCCTGAAGAGGACATGGACCCCCTGCTTGCTATGTCTGTTGGCATTTTTCAGTGTTTGTCATATTTAACCTCCCTGCAGTGCATGATACAATTTACCCTTCCTTCGCTCTTGAGATCCCTACCTCGCTTTTGTGCTCTCATTCACCCTGGGTTATTTTTCCTCTGTACCCTTAACTTTGTCCTCATTTGTTCTCATGTTATCAATCCTTCAGGGCTCCATCCTTCACTCTCAAGTCTTCTCATTGTACACACTTTTTTGGGGGAATTGTGTCCACTCCCTCTAAAGCTTAAGTACTGATAGCTCTAATTTCTTATCTCCAATTGATATTAAAAGTCATATATTTATAATTGAGTGTCCCAAAACATGCCCAGCATTGTCTTACTGGGGCCTCAAATCCATTTTTCTTCCCATAATATCTTCAGAATTTATGGAACCACAATTCATGCAAGGATCTAAGGTAGAAAATAGGAATACGTCTTTAATTCTTTCTTTTTTTAATCTTCCATGTGATAGTTAATTTTATGTGCCAACTTGACTGGGCCACAAGGTACCCAGATATTTGGTTAAACATTTTTTCTGGGTATATCCATGAGGGTATTTGGGGATGAGATTAACATTTGAATCAGTAGGCAAGTAATACTTAGACTGGAACTATGCCATTGGTTCTCTGAGGTCTCCATCTTTCAGACTGGAATCTTGTACTTCTCAGCCATCATAATCATGTGAGCTAATTCGTTAAAACAAATCTATTCCTATAAGAAAAACATATGCATATTCTCTTAGTTCTAATTGTCTGGAGACCTTGAATAGATACAGATTTCAGTACCAAAAATGGTTCTAGAGGAATATAATTTTAAGGATGAGTTTTCTGAATTGGCTCTGGGGGTTCTGGAAGTAGATCTTGCTGTGATCTAAATTTGTCTCCCCAAAATTCATGTGATGAAATTTAATCTTCAATGTGGTAGTATTAAGAGGTGAGGTCTTTGGGAAAGTAATTACATCATAAGGGCTCTTCCCTCATAAATACAAATAGAGCCCCTATAAAAGATGCTGAAGGGAGCAAGTTTACCCCTTCTGCCATGTGAGGATGTGGCAAAAAGGTGCCAATTTGAAGCAGAGAGCCATCTCCCACCAGACACTGAATCCATGGGTGCTTGGATTTGGATTTCCCAGCATTCAGAACCATGAGTGATAAGTTTCTATTGTTTAAATTACCATTCTGCCGGGCGTGGTGGCGCACGTTTATAATCCCAGTACTTTGGGAGGCGGAGACCGGAGGATCCGGGTTCGCGGCCAACCTCAGCGCGCATGCGCGCGCACATGATCGATCGATCGATCGATCGATCTCTCTCCTCTCTCTCTGTCTCTACCTAGTGAGGCCCTCCGCAACTTCGTGAGACCCAGTTTCAAAAATAAAGCATAAAAAAAATAGGGCCGGGGGCGTAGCACGGAGGTAGAACGCCCCAGTGTTCAATCCCCGGTACCGAAAAAAAATAAAATAAATAAATTACCATTCTAAGGTATTTTGTTATAGCAGCCTGAGTGGCCTAGGACAGCTCTCTGAATCTGATTGGATTTAAAGATACTAATGAATCTATCCATAGTAGAGATAGTGATAGTCCACCAAATGAACTGACAATAGAAATACACAAAATATCTCCATTGGGTACTTTAATAAACCACTTATAAAAAGCAAAGATCTAGGTGAGTGTGTATATGATACTTTCAAACACTTTTGGAAATATAACAAATATAATAAGGTTGACTGCTCCTAATGGAGCCAGACAGAGTAAGGAAAGAAAATAATGAGCTCAGGGATACAAATTTCCAGTTCAAATATGTCATATGTGATCTGAAAGTTTCTATATGTGCCCTTAGGAGATTCTTATCTTTTGTAGCTACATGTGTAAAAATGCTGAAAATCAAATGCAGGATCTCATCCTGTGATTAGCTGAATTACAGCACAAGTTAAACTCTCAGTCTTGAACATTGTCTACTGTTAAAGCGAGGGTATTGATTAGGAAAGTTGAGGTCCTCTAAGTTGGAATAAGGACATGGAGGAAGATCTTAAGGAAGCTGGGGACATTGAGCCCTTAAATTCTGATGCATGTTCTTTGCTAGTGGAAACAACCTCCCATCTCTCATTCAAGTGGCCTTCCCATCCCCAGTGGTAGTGGCTACCTACTCCCATTGTTATTAGCCTCTCCACCTGCATTGCATCTGAGGGGATTAATCCTGCATTTCTAAGGAAACCATAAGGGCCTCCCGCAAGGCAACTGCCATGCAAGACAATACAGACTCCCCTCAGGAGACCCCCCACCACCCCACTTGGCTTCTAGACCTACTAGACTCAAGTCCCAGTAGGAAGCACAAAGCATGTTATACTCTAAAAGAAATAATTTATATTTATACAGACAGAAATCAGGGAACTTATGTAGGAATGGATTTTTGTGTTTGTGTGTGTGGTACTGGGGATTGCATCCAGGGGCATTCTCTGAGCTATACCCCCAGTCCTATTTTATTTTTCATTTTGAAACAGAGTGTCACTAAATTGTGGAGGAACTCGCTAAGTTGCTGAGGCTGGCCATAAACTTGTGATATTCCTGTCTCAGCTTCCCAAATACTAGGATTACAGGCGTCTGGTTTAGAATTCTACCATGTCTGGTCTAGAAATGGATATTGTAGATATGGTGGTAGGAACATAAAGTTGAATCCACTCAAATTTATTAATCTGGGCTCACTAAGGAGAGATTCTATATAATGTCGCAGTTTAGCAAAATAGGAAGGGCTCTACTAGTTTGTTGGGCTGTCTGAAATATGGATGAAAAGGTGACCTACCATGAATAAACTAAAAGTGCCAGATATGCCTTGGTTTAATATATAAGAAGGGATTCAAAGGATTTCAGAGGTTGGAATTTTGGATTGTATTTGTCATTTAATACCAACTCACCCACTCTGGGAGGGTCCAAGGGACATACCCTTCACCACTACTGTAAGAAATAAATCTTTGAAGGGGTATCTGACATCTTTGAATATCTCTGTGATTGCTTTTCTCTGTAGGCCAGACCTTACAGTTGAGTCTGCAGTCACTGAATTGCAAAACCTAAATGCAATGAGAATAATCAGATCCCAGGGTGTCAGGGGCCAAGTGACAACACTCAATCTCCAAAGGCAAGGTGGGGATGGTTACTATAGTAGACAGCAGAGTCAAAGCAACAGTCAGAACAGTCTGATTCATGCAGGCACACAGAGTTAGCTAGTTTATCACAATGTTCCCAGAAGTGAAAGAGATAGAAAGCCTATTAAGTTCTTACATGATGTGTATAAGCAGAAAAGTTCTAGGTCGAGTGAACAAATGTCGAACCTAAATCATAAAGTAAAATTGACTTATAGTCCCTCAATCAATTCCCATACTCGAGCCAGCTTATAAACTGGGTTTTTAGACTCTTTTGAATAAAGGGGAGCCAATGTCCCTTGAAGAAGGCACCCAGTACACTGCCAAACATCTCTTCTATTAAGCTTTCTTCCAGCCTTCCCAAAACAGACCTATATTCTTTTGTTGTTGTTTTTTTTTTGTGTGGAACCGGGGATTGGACGGGGGGGGGTGTTCTACCTCCACACTACGCCCCCGGCCCTATTTTTTATACTTTATTTTGAAACCGGGTCTCATGAAGTTGCGGAGGGCCTCACTAAGGAGAGAGAGAGAGAGAGAGAGAGAGAGAGAAGAGAGAGAGAGGGAGAGACAGAGACAGAGAGCTGAGGCTGGCCAGGAACCGGGATCCTCTGGTCTCCGCCTCCCAAAATCCCCTGGGATTACAAGCGTGCGCCACCACGCCTGGCCAGACCTATATTCTTTCACCAGAGTAATTATGCATTGTGGGAAAAGAAAAAAATCAGACTTTTCAGGGACTACTGGACACTGGCTCTGATTGACACTAAATCCAGGAAACCCCAAATATCACTGTGTTCCACCACATGTCAGGTGGTCACTGAGTTTTAGCTCGGGTCTGTATTATGCTAGATGAGTGGGTCTCTGCTATGTCTTGAATATTTCTGTCCCCTGCAAATTCTTCTGTTGAAATCCCAACCCTTAAGGTGATGGTATTCAGAAACGGGGCACTTGGGAGGTCTTTAGGCCATGAGGGTAGAGACCTCATCAATGACATTAGATCCTTCATAAAAGAGACTCCAGAGAGAAACCACACTCTTCCTACCATGTGAGATCACAGCCAAAAGGCACAATCTATGAATAGGAAAATAGGCCCTTGCCACACACCAAATCCGGTGACACTTTGATCTTGAATGTCTAAGCCTCCAGAACTCTGAAAAGTAGATTTCCACTGTTTTTATGCTCCTTAGTTTGTTGTATTTTGTCACAGTCATTTAAATAGACTAAGACAGCCCCAAACCCATCCTATGATATTTCCCCAGTCCTAGGAGATCATAACAGTTGATTCTGAGTATCAACTTCACTGAGTTAAGGGGTTCCAGATAGCTTATAAAGTATTATTTATTCTCATGCTTCAGTAAGCACTGAGCCTACCCTTCTGCTGAAAGAGAAAGCAAGGCATTTGGCATCTGATTAGAATGATTGGGCTATCTGGGCGTGGTGGCGCACACTTGTAATCCCAGTACTTGGGAGGCCGAGACTGGAGGATCTGGGTTCGTGGCCAGCCTCAGCTACTTAGTGAGGCCCTCCGCAACTTAGTGAGACCCTGTTTCAAAATAAAGAATAAAATACAGGGCTGGGGGTGTAGCCCGGAGGTAGAAGTCCCTGGGTTCAATCCCCAGTACTGCCAAAAAAAAAAAAATAGAATGATTGGGCTACCCCAGGTGTGCTTGTGAGGGTGCTTCCAGAGGAGACTGGCCTGTGAGTGGATGAACTGATTGGGGAAGATCTGCCCTCAATGTGGGCAGGCATCATCCAATAGACTGGGACTCTGAGTAGAACAAACAGGCAGAAGAAGGGGAAATTCTCCTGGTCTCTTTTGAATCTAGAAAGCTCTTCTCCTGCCCTCAGATACCAGAGCTTCAGGTTATCCAGCTTTTGTACTATAGGACTTTCACCAATGGCTGCCTGGATACTCAGGTCTTTGGCCTCAAATTAAGAATGACACCACCCATCAGTTTTCCTATTTTTGAGGCCTTCAGACTTGTGCTAAGCTACCCTACCAGCTTCACTGCTTCTCCAGTTTGTAGATAACCTATTAGAACTTCTCAGCCTCCATAATCAAGTGAGCCAATACCACTCATAAAATCTCTTCTAATATCTCTCTCTCTTACACACACACACACACACACACACACACACACACACACACACACGGCCTATTGGTTGTGTCTCTGGAGAACCCTAACTAAAACACAGATATATTCAGCAACTGGCAGAATCCCATATTGGTTCCCTGACCTGTGGAGTGAGGAATATTGTGAGGAGAAAAGCCAAATGGATGGAAGCCATTAGAACTGCCTCTACCTAGGAAAAGAGCACACCAAAAACCATATCACATTCCAGGAAAGATTATAGTGATTAGTGCTATTTGGAAAATGCAGGACTGGACATGGTAGTATACACCTGTAATACCAGTGTTTGGGAGGCTGAGACAGAAGGATCACAAGTTCAATGCCAGCCTCAGCAACTTAGCGAGACCCTGTTTCAAAATAAAGAATTTAAAAATATGGCAGGAGTTGTAGCTCAGTGGTAGAGTGTCCCTGGGTTCAATCCCAATTACCACACACACACACACACACAAAAAAAAAAAAGATAAGAAAATTCCGGGAGGGTAATTCCTACCACATCCTCATCCAACTGGGCTATCTAGCCTGTGCAGAAGACAGATGGATCAGCCAGGCGTGGTGGTGCACGCTTGTAATTCCAGTACTTGGGAGGCGGAGACCAGAGGATCTGGGTTCACGGCCAGCCTCAGCTATTTAGTGAGGCCTTCCGCAACTTCGTGAGACCCGGTTTCAAAATAAAGGACAAAAATAGGGTGGGGGGTGTAGCTCGGAGGTAGAATGCCCCTGGGTTCAATCCCCGGTACCACACACACAAAAAAAAGACAGATCTGGCAGAATGACAGTGAATTATTTTGAGTGTAATGAGGTGTTGACTCCATTTGTGACTTGTTATGGTTTGGACATGGAATGTCCCTTGGAAAAGCTTATGTACTGGCAATGCAAAAATGTTCAGAGGTGAAATAATTGAATCAGTGCTCTAATCTTATCAGTGGATATGTCTATTGGGGAATTAATAATTTGAATGGATTTACTGGGTGGTAACTTAGGCAGGGGTGTGGCCTTGGGGACTATATCTATCCCTGGTCACTTCTGGTTGCTCTCTTTCTGGTTGCCATGAGATGAGCTGCTGTCCTCTGCTACAAGCTGTGTTACCATGACATCTGCCTTGGAGTCAGCCAAATATTGACTGTACCTCTGAAAACATTAGCCCAAATAAATTTTTCCTTTCCTATATTGTTCATGTCAGGTAATTTGGTAACAGCGATGGGAAAAGCAAGACTAAAACATGATTGCTATATTAAATATGATTTTATTTTTTGAGCAAATTAACACATGCTCTTATACGTGACATGTAGTTATTGAAATGAAAAATACCTTTTTCTGCATCCCTGTCACTAATGTCCAAGAGAAGCAGTCTACTTTCAGCTGGCAAAACCAGCAATACATTCTAGCTATCTTCCATCAGAGGTATATCAAATCTCTAGCCCTATGCCACAATTTAGTTTACAGGAATCTTGACCACCTTTGTTTTCCACAAAGTATTACAATGGCCATTACATTGATGATATTATGATGATTGGACCTAGTGACCAAGAAATAGCAACTATTCTAGACTTACTGGTAAGACATTTGTGTGTCAGAGGGTGGGAAATAAATCTGACAAAAATTTAAGGGGTTTCTACTTCAGTGAAATTTCTAGGGTGTCCAATGATATGGGACAAGTCAAGATATCCCATTTAAGATGAAGAGTAAGTTGTTGAATCTGGCTCCAACCAGAACACAGACATAATCCTAGTGGGCCTTTATGCATTTTAAAGACAACATTTTATTCATTTGGGTGTGTTAGTCCAGTCCATTTACAACATAAGCCAACAAACTGCTAGTTTTGAGTGGGGCCCAGAAGAGAAGGCTCTGCAACAGCCCAGGCTGCTGCGCAAGATACTCCATTGCTTGAACCAGTAGATCCAATGGTGCTTGAAGTGCCAGTGGCAGAGAGAGATGCTGACTGGAGCCTTTGGCTGGTCACTGTAGGTGAATCATGGTGCTGGCCCTTAGGATTTTGTAGCAAAGCCTTACCATCTTCTGCAGATAACAACTCTGCTTTTGAGGAACAGCTCTTGGCCTGCTGCTGAGCTTTCATAGAGACTCGGCGCTTCAGCAAAGGCCACTAAGTTACCATGCAACCCACTAAGTGTAAACAGCAGCAGTCCCTCATCAAAGAGAAGTGCTATATACATGACAGGGCCTGAGCAGGACCTGAAAGGACAAATATGTTACTTGAAGAGGTGACCCAAATACCCATGATTCCCACTACTGCTACATTACCTTCTCTTTTCTACTCTATGCCTATGGCCTTAGTCTATTTTGTGCTGTTATAACAGAATACCTGTGGCAGTAATTCATAAAGAAAGGAGATCAATATCTTTTAGTTCTGAGGTTGGGAAGTCCAATATCTGTGCTAATATCTGATGTGGGCCTTCATGTGGCATCATCCCATGGGAGAAAGGCAGAAGGGCAAGACAGCATGAAAGAAAAGGGGGAGAGGGACCTTTACTTTACATCAAGCCTACTCATGATAACTAACCCTTTCTAATGGTGACCATACTAACCCATTCATGAGTGCAGAACTCTCATGATCTAATCACTGCTTGTTAGGTCCCACCTCTTAACACGGTTGCATTGACTATTAAACATATAAACTTTTGGGAGGGGGTACTTCAAGCCATAGCAGGGAGTTCCCGTTGATTAGAAGACAGGCTCAAGCCTGGTTTATATATATGGTTCTACGTGTTATGCATGTACCAATCAATTGTGCATGAACACTGTAGCATTAGAGCTCCTATCTTGGACTTCCCTGAAAAGAAGGGAAATCTTCTCAGTGGGCAGAATCTAGAGCAGTGCATCTGATTGATCCCTTTGCTTGCAGGAGAAATGGCTAAATATGCAACTACGTACTTATTCATAGGCTTTGGCCAGTGGTTGAATGATTATGGACATGGAAGAAAGTTGGTGGTAAGAAAATTTGGTGAACAGATATGTAGATAGACCTCTCTGTATGGGCAAATACGTGAAGACATTTGTGTCCCATGTGAATGTGCAGCAAAGTGTGACCTCGGGAGAGCAAGATTTTAATAATCAAGTAGATAAGATAACCTATTTTGTGGATACGAGTCAACTTCTTGCCTTAGCCACCCCTGTCATTCTCTAAAAAGCTTAGGGGGAAAACATGGTCATGGTGGCAGGGATGGAGGTTAGGCACGGGCTCAGCAACATAGACTTTCATTTGCCAAACCCAACCTGGCTATGGCCACCACCAAGTGCCCAATCTACCAGCAGCAGAGGCCAATGCTGAAGACCCTATATGATACCATTTCCCAGGGTGATGAGTCAGCTACCTGGTAACAGGTGGTTACATTGGACTGGTTCCATAAAGAAGGGCAATATTTTATTTATACTGGAATAAACCCGTAAAGATATATCTGGATAAAGATTTATCTTTCCTGCCTGCAAAACTTGCCATCTGTGGACTAATAGAATGCCTTATCCATCTTCGGTGTCACTGTGTAGCGAGGCAACCCACAGAGACACACCAGGCTCCAAAAATCCAATTTTGAGGTCTTTATTTACTGACTGGTCAGGACCACACACCTGGAGAGTGCAACCCTGAGGTTCTATTGACAGTCACTTATATAGGAAAAAGTACAGTTTCACAGGATCAAAAATTCAAGTTCACATAATTTTAGAATGATGGAAAACAACTCACTTGAGACCAAACAATATGTTTACCTTACATTTGACATTGCTTGGATTTTCTACATCTGCATAAGCAAAGCGGCAGGGATACAGAAACCAAGGTTAAGCATTATGAAGTGTTAGCAAAGTTCATGGTGACCCTGCCTTAAACCAAACATTCTTAGTGGAGCATATGGCCTTGTAGTGCTCAGGGTGGCAATATGGAGTAACTAGTGTTAAAGTTTAAGCATACTTCATCTCATTCCCCACTGGTTCTTAGCACTATGAGGCAAATTGTTGATTCATCTTGGAGAAGAGGATCATATTGTTTCCTGATCACTAGTAACTTAACAGAGTTAATCCTGTGGTGTACATATCCAGCAAGGCAATCTATTAACCAAGGCCCTACAGCTAAAGCTTTAAGCAGAAGAATAAGCGGGCCTGTTAAAGCAGGGATTAAGGTAGTTAACCATGGGGACCAGGAGAACAGTGATTGATCGTAAAAGCAACATGTTTTCTTAAGGTCATGCACAATTCGCCTTTAAAAAAAATAATAAATCTAATCCTCTTTTATTTTGCAAAACTATTTTTACTAGTGAATCTATTTACTCCTCTAGGTGGGTGATGGAGTTTTCTAAGTGTCTCAAATTAGTGTCTACTTGGGCACTTAGTTCCTTAAAATTCTTGTCTCCTTTGATTAAAGCTGAGGTGCCTATAGCTGCTGACCCAGCTATCTTAGCCCCCACCAAAAGGGGAATTAACATTGGGGCTAGTGTTTGTTTAACCCTGAGTCCTTTATCCAGTCCAAAGTGATTTGAGCCTTTTTTCTCACCATATAGTTAGACCTGTGGTAAAACATGAACTAGGACACACAGGGTTCTTACTGAGCTTACCTCAAGTTGGTCCAATAGGACACATTTGGTAAGGCCATTAGTACATGCGAACCAGGTGTCTTCAGGGCTGTTGGCTTCAAGGCAGCTGTGATGGATTGGGATAGCTAAACTGACTGGTGTTTTGTTTAATACCATTTATAACATTTTGGAAGCACAAGTATAGCATTACAGTTACACAAGAGTTAACTTTCACTTTAAGAGTGAAATATAGATAACCATAGAAAAGAGAGACAGTATAAAACACAGGAAATTATCTTAATAGAACCTCACTGTAAACCTTTTGAATAATTTATAAATATAACCATCTTTATCACACACGTAGTATTCCTTCTATAAACTTTACCCAATACAAACATTTCTTTGATGTGCTCAAACTTTTTATGACTTGCTTTTAGCCTTCTGAATTTATCCTATTCCTTCCTTTCCCATTTGGGACAATCTTAGGAGAAACTTTACCATACAAGATACTTTTTTATTTCTAAAATATTCTCCTTTCCTTTTATCCTTCCTTACCAAAATTTCTCATACTCATATACTGTTTTTACATCTCTCTCTCATCACTACATACTGGTTCTTTTCTGCCATAATTCCCTTTTTGACTTTACAATTTGAAGCAATTTTGTACATTTTTTAAACAAAATAAGTAACCAATGAAAATCATCTATCCAAGTTTTACAGTGGCCTTCTTTTCAGTTGTTTACATTTTAGGCAATCTTGAACAGCAAACTTAACATAGAAAACAGAAGGAGAGGGGAAAAGAGAAAACCAACTTGGTAACTGGAATGTAGCATTTCTAGGTCCCCCCCCCCATTTTTTATCCCTATTATTTTGCCTGCATTATTTTTCCATTTCTCATTTTTCTAACTTCCCATATCCATTTTTGGGGTACTTTAATCCCGTGGATGGTATCTACCATAAATAACAACAGGCATAACAAGCTGTTTGCTAAGTAACCCGTTTGAACCTTATCTTTAATGGGTTGGTGGTCTGAGTGATTGTCCATCTGTCCTTGTTCTCGGGAGCCTTCTTTAGTTGAGAGTGAGGAATTCAGGAAGGAATCCCAGCAACTTTCACTGCAGTCAGAGTGGTGAGGACCATGGAGTAGGGGCCTTTCCACATCAGCTCCAGCGTCTGAGGGGGGTATCCTCCTCACACACACTAAATCACCAGGTTGAAGCAGGTGAGCTGGTTCCCTGACAGCTAGGGAAGCTGAGGTGGATTTCCCTCTGGGTCTTCTGGAGTGCCTGTAATGTCTTGAGAAGGGAATGGTTAGTTATTTTTGCCTCCTGGAGATTCCTCAGTTTGGGGAGTATCAGAGGTGGCCTTTCAAACATGATCTCATATGGTGTAAAACCTTCTTGGTATGTAGTATATCTTGCCCTTAATAAGGCAAAGGGGAGGAGGCTGGCTCAACTTTCATCTGTCTTAGAAACCAATTTGGTCAGAGTCTCCTTTAGAGTCCTATTTATCCTTTTTACTTGCCCTGAACTGTGAGGTCTGTATGCACAATGTAACTTCCAATTGACATTTAAAGCCTTTGCCAAATTTTGGGAGATTTTGGCCATAAAGGCCGGGCCATTGTCAGATGCCAAGGTTAGGGGTCATCTAAACCTGGGATCTAACTCCTGCATCAGCTTCTTAGCCACTATTGAAGCAGTCTCAGTCCAGGTAGGGAATGCTTTTACCCAACCAGAAAATGTGTCTATAAATACCAGCAGATACTTATAGCCTAGGACCGTTGGTCTTATTTTAGTAAAGTCCAATTTCCAGTGTCCTCCTGAAGTGTTTTTACGGGCCTGAACTCCCACCGGAGGCCTCTTGCCTCCTTTGGGGTTTGTCTGTGCACACACTTGGCATCTGGATACGAGTTCCTTTACAATTTGGTCCATGTAGGAGATGTAGTATCTGGGTCTAAGAAGTTCACTGAGCTTTGTTGTTCCCTGGTGGGTGCTCTGATGGAGCTGAGTCACCACTTGCTTCCCCAAGGCTGTGGGAAGGATGGGTCTTTCCTCTGGTAACACCCACAATTCTGATTTTTTGTTTTGTTTTGTTTTTGCTTTGTGCTGTCTTTTGGAGCCCACTCCTCTTCCTCTCTGGTGTAGACAGGTTGTTGGGGCAACTCTGGCTCAGGGATCACAACCAAAATAGCGAGGTGCCCCATAGTTCTAGGGCTGCCTCTTGTGCTGCCTTATCAGCAGCTCTGTTGCCCCTGGCTTTAAGGGAGTCCCCTTTCTGGTGTCTCTTTATCAGCCAAGGTGAGGAGTCCCCTCTCCTGGTGCAGGGCCCCGTGTACATGGGCGGTAGCAAAAGCATACTGGCTGCTGGTGTATATTGTGACAGCCTTTCCCTTCCCCCAGCAAAATGCCTGGGTCAGGGCTATGAGCTCGGCCTTTTGGGCTGACATTCTTTGGTTGAGAGACTGGGCCCATATGATTTCCTTTTTAGTGACCACTGTTGCCTCCGCGTACCTGGTACCATCCTGGGCAAAACTGCTCCCATCAGTGTAAAGTACTTCATCTGCTTCTAGCAGTGGAACATCAGTCAGGTCAGGGTGCGTGGACTGAACTACATCAGTTACCTCAGTACAGTCATGCGAGGGTTCTTCCAGGCTGTCATCTGGCAGCAGGCTCGCTGGGTTGAGGGCTGACACTCTACAGAACTGCACCCAGGGCTGATCCAAAAGGAATGCCTGGTAGTGTGTTACCCGGGCATTTGACATCATCTCTCTGGTGTTCCTTTTAAGAGGGCTTCTACTGCATGTGGAGTAGTTAGGAACAATTCCTGCCCCGATGTCAGTTTATCTGCCTCCTTTACCAGCACTGCAGTAGCGGCTACAGTCCGTAGACAGGCAAGCCAGCCTCCAGCAACGGAGTTCAGTTTCTTAGACAAATATGCCACCAGCCTCTTCCAGGGGCCCAAAATCTGACTAGGACCCCTTTGGCTATTCTCTGGGTTTCACTGATAAATAAATGAAATGGCTTGGTGATATCAGGGAGAGCCAAGGCAGGGGCCGATACCAGTGCCTTTTTGAGAGTCTCAAAAGCCTCTTGTTCTACTTTGTACTATTTGAGGGGCCCATTTCCCTTAAGGCTGGCAGGCAGTGGCTTTACAATATCAGCAGAACCCAGGATCCATAACTGGCAATATCCCACTGCTCCCAAGAACTCTCATACTTGTCTTTTATTTTCTGGAATGGGTATTTGGAGAATTGCAGCTATACGGCTTTGGGACAGCATCCTTTTTCCATCTTTTAGATTGTAGCCTAAATATGTAACACAGGCTCTGCAAAGTTGTGCCTTATTAGCAAAAACACGATATCTCAGGTTTTGGAGCATCTGCAGGAATCCCTCTGTAGCTTCCCGCATTCCTCCTCTGTCTCTGTAGCTATGAGAAGATCTTCTACATATTGGAGTAAAGTGCTCCTGGCGTAGCTTTGTCTAAATTCCAGGAGGTCCGCACTTAGTGCCTCATCAAACAGAATTGGGGAATTTTAAAATCCTTGGGGAAGTGTAGTTCATGTTTATTGTCTCACAAACTCTCCTTCGCTCAAATGGCCTTTTTCTACTTCTGTTTGGTTTCTTTCTTTCTTCCCTGTCAGTTTCCCTAATGGCTGCTATCACCATCTTGGTCAGTTTCTTATTCTGTTTATCCTCTAAGGTGTTTCTGTTGTTAAACACTTTTTGAGCAATTTCCAACAGCTGAGACCTATTTATCTCTTTAAAACCCTCTAGACGGATCCAAGATGGCGTCCAAGGGAGACACCACGCTATGATCTCTCTGAGACGCACACCTCATTCGCTGTGAAAGCAACCTCTCCACAGATGAAAAGCAACACAAACTTGAAATAAACAACGAAAAGTTTGAAACGCGACGAAATCAGAGCCAGAAGACAAAACAGAGGAAAGTAAAAAGCGCCAAACGCCTTACCTAA
>PVJS01037958.1:0-19643 GCA_004027185.1 Glis glis
GAACCTACCATACGACCCAGCAATACCACTTCTAGGCATCTACCCAAAAGACCAGAAACCAAACTACCAGACCAATGCATGTGTGTCAATGTTTATAGCTGCACAATTCACAATCGCCAAACTTTGGAACCAATCAAGGTATCCATCAACAGATGAATGGATTACAAAACTATGGGATATGTACACAATGGAATTTTATTGTTGATTTTTCTAAGAGAAGACAACCTCTATCATCCCTTTCCTTAAATCCTCAAAAGGAAACTGCCTTGCCTGGTGATCTGTGCTAATGACAATAGCCCTCACAGTGCAAAAACATGATTAGGGGGAGAGAGAGAGAGAGAGAATAAAATGGTACTATTGGTTTATTTTAACCATCAAACAGCATATTTAATATTATCTGATGTATAGTCCAGTGATTTGAATGTGCAAAATAATGTTACCTTGCTGTTTTAAATAAGACATTCAACTCTAGTGCCCCCTAAATCTAACATTTTGGAATTTCATCTAATCCAAAACAAATGCTTCTTCTTTTATTTCACAAAGACAGCAGGTTCAGTAGATGTAAATATCAGAATCAACATTACATCTTACCAAATATGGCTTTCTTAGACTTGAATGAATGTATTGCATTCATCCCCTGCTCTGTAATATAGTACACATGCAAGTAGAAGTGAAGAATAAGATCCTCGGATTGTCTGAAAAATATGCTTTAATCTAATAACTTTTGGATATCCCTTTTGCCTATTCTCCGCTAAATAGAAGAAGACTTTGAAAAAGGACATGGACAATCAAAAAGGTTTTTGACTGCTTATTATGCTACCTGCAAAGAACAGCACGCATATGCCTGGGAGATAGGGTTCCCAGATTGGGTGCTGTACTTAGGCCATCAGGTTTGACATTTCATTTGCAATAAAAGTTACAAATGCTGGTTAGACAAGACCCAGCCAAGTGGGAGTAGGTTTTTTAAGAGCTGTCCCTGACATTACCATATAGATGGAGATATGAATATAAATGAAGCATGTTATCACTTGTTGAATCAAATTGTATTTGCTGTTCAGACAGTTTAAGATTTCTGAATACGGAATAGTAAAGTACAATAAGAAAGTTTCTATTATTGTTATAGGCCAGGAAACACATATAAACCCAAAAAGAAAAATAAAAGAAAATCACTACTGGGTTGATAGTAATCCTAACAAATATAAAATAATAATATGTAATTATTTGAAGAGAAAATTTCTTACAATATGAAGTTGCTAGACTCATGTGAAGAAGAGGAAAAACAAAAGTATTATATTACTTGTTAATTTTAACTTATAATATTAAGCATTTTGTTTCTCAACATTTTTTAAAATGACTATTAGTACTTAAGTTCTGCAAAGTAAGTCCGGTTCTGAACAAAACCACAAGTTTTATTGCTCAAGGATATTAACATGAACAGATAACCTAGGAGCCTTCTGTCTAAAGTTGTTTATTTTTCCACAACGCAAAGTTATCCTTGGATTTGAGTTAGGCTGAACATGAGTCATGTCCGAGCTGTTGGGCAGCTAACTAACAAGAATTCCCCAGCACAGAATGAACATTCTTGAAAGAGTTCACTGTAATCAAAGATTGAAATTGAAACCAGATCAAAAAGATTGAAGAGGAAGTAGAATATCAGCAATGTAATATGTGAAAAAAGATACAGAGATAATAAAGGACTTTTTATTTTGTTTTATTTTATTTTAGTATCAGTGCTACAAGATTATGTGCTCTTAAAAAGAAATCTTTAGAAGGAATAAGGTGAAGATAAAAAGAAGGAATAGCAGATATCAAAGAAGGTGGCAGCAAATGAAGTATAGGGCATAAGTGAAGGGACTGTTTTGAGAAAAGCAGAACATGTCTTACATTTAGTAGGAAGAAGACAGAAATTGTATACAAATGCACATAGATTTATGGATTTGGTTTTGGAAGGATGAAGTTCTGCCTTACAGCTTTTATTTCTACCTAGCCATCTCAGTTGGACCCTCACCATTGCTCAATATTTCAGACATTTTTAAAGAATTTCTTCAATTAAAATATATTTTGGTGACTTTAAAATGCCATGAAACAATGAGAAATAAATATGTGTAATTTTAGGGAGACAGCATTTATAACAATATAAAAAGTAAATTTCACAGCATGCGAATATTTGTAAGATTTTTTAAAAGATAGGAATTTTTTTATTCTTAAAGAAAGTAAAGGGTAGAGTATGTAACAGTGATTTTTGTAGAGTAGAAATAAATACCTAATGGATGATCAGACTAGATAACATCCAAGAATCATTTCCTTTATTATGTTTTAATGTTTTATTTATATTGTAATCTGTTTTTAGGTCTTGTAATAGAAAAGTCTATGAGACAGTAGAAGCATACACAATAGTAGAATATTATAATGAACTCTATTTGTTCATTTCCCAGTTTCAACAATTTCCAATTCAGGAACAATATTATTTATTTCTATCCCCAACTACCTGTTCTGTATATTATTTTGAAGCAATTCGCAGACACTACAATAACATCCACAAATATTTCAGCATTATTGCTAAAAGGTAACAATCTTACAAATAGTTTTATTATACCTTGAAAATACAAAAAATTAACCATATAAAAAATAAATAGTCCTTATTGTCAGTGTTCAGTTTTTATGTGTGCTTTTAAAGACAAGTTTCTATGATTCTAATGAAATGGGGTGTTGATCTTGAATTTTAAATTGGGAAACTGTTGATTCCAAACTCTGAATGTCAATGTTTCTTTAACTGCGATAGTTTTTCCTTCCTCTTCAAAATCCTGTTCCCCTTTCTACACTACCAATTCTTTGATAGTTCTAGAAAAAGACTAATAGAAAAGAGATATAATTAACTATTTTCAAATACATGAAGACATACCAAGTAGAAGAGAGAGGTAATTTATTCTATATCACCCATAAGACAAAATTAGGATCATTAGATGGAAATGGGCAGGAAATCTGGCTTTTCTGCATACTCATGAATCCCAAATTGGATTCTTATTACTAACATTGCAATAGAGCTACATGCTCAAGATTTAGTTCTTGACATCTCCAAATGTATATCTAGTAGCCATTTCAAATGTACCATGACCAACCCTCAGAATTCTGGGGTACTATCTTAACCCTCTGTGCTCCAGATTTTTTTTAATTCCACAAAGTCACATATTGCTTTAATAATATACATGGGTCATGGGGAGCAGGGAACTGTTTATGATTAAATTCTGAATTTTCTAATCAGTAGCTTTGTGATTTTAGGCAGGTTACTTCTAGGTATCATTATTTTCTCATCTGTAAGTTGGGGATTGTGGTAACAGAGTGCCAAGAACGTTTTGTTGTTGTTGTTTGTCTTTTAATTTTTATTGGTGCATTGTAATCATAAATCATAATGAAGTTCAGGGTGATAGAGAGATACATGCACACAGCACTTGGTAAGTTTCCCCTGAATGGCTCTTACTCCCTCTGCTTCCACACATGGTACTGAGATTGGCATTCTTAATTTTGTATATGTTCAGTGTCATTTGAAGTGTTCCCTTATCCAAGAGCTATTTAAAAAGATTAAATCAACTCTCAGAACATTATCTGACACAGAATGATACTAAAAATTAGGAAATAGTTATAATCAGGCACCAATATTTTTATGTGAGCTGATTTTAATTTGTAAAAAAACCATTATAATAACCTAGTATTTGTCTTATATGGGCATTTCTTTATCTCTATCATTTTCAAGTTCATTTCTTATAATGCCTGACAGAATAGACTTTCAATAAGTACTGGTTAAAACAGTGAGTGATTTTTTAAATGGAACCAACCTAGGTATCCACCAACAGATGAATGGATTACAAAACAATGGGATATACACACAATGGAATTCTACTCAGGAGTAAAGAAAAACAAAATTATGTCATTTTCAGGAAAATGGATGGGCCTGGAGAACATTATGTTAAGTGAGATTAGCCAGTCACGGAAAGTAAAGGGTCATATGTTTTCTCTCATATGGGGAAGTTAGGGAGTAATCAGGATACAAGAGGGAAATTTAGATAATGGCAGAGAAACACCAGTGGAGTGAGGGTGATGATCTAGTTAATGCTATGTATATAAGTGAGAATACTAGTGCCAATCTCAATGTCATGTATGGGGAAGGTGGGGGAACCTGGGGGAAGCTCACCAAGTGCTGTGTGCATTTATGTTACTATCACTCTGAACTACATTATTATATGAGACTACAATGCACAAAACAAGTATATAAAAATATCAGAAAAGTCAAGCTCCCTAAGGGCAAGAGTCTGTATGGCTGTATGGCTCATTGATAGAATAACAACTCTCAGAGCCATGCCTGGTATATTTTTAAGAGCTTAGTAAACCTTTGTCCAATGAATAAATAAGACTCCATTGAAGAGACAAAATATGAGCAATAAAATGTATATAACAATGAATTAGACTGCATAGTGAGATGCAATATCCCATCATGATGTAAGAATTATCTTTAAGGATTGTTATAGCAAAGATTTTTGCACTGTATATATTGCACTACCATAAATTTACTTAAATTATGAAAGACATTATAGGATCCCTTCAAATTCTGTATTATATGCTATCATTCCAGTTACCGTAAAGTAAACCATGTAATTAAAACAACCTTGATTTCTAGGTAGATACACTATTGTTTGCATCCTCAAATAAACTCTATCTCTACTAAAGAAAATTCATGGAGCACATTATAAAACTATGTTTTAAGGAAAAAAGTGAAATTGTCCTGCCTAGTAATTCAGTATCACTGTTAAAGCATGAAATATCCCTTCAATTAATATTTTTAGTATTTTGAGTGTGCCCTTTTGTCTTTCCTGACAGATATTAGATTTTTGTTATGAATATATTCAACTATTTTATGATACATTTTCTGATTTTCATTTGGATTTTTGTGAAAGATTAAAACAGGAATTAATTAGATGGCCTCATGAATAACAGGTGACAGTAGAATATCATGTAGTAATGGGGTTTAGTCATCAGAGTGAATCAATGTAAAATCATGCACTGCAACTCCTAATTTCTATTGCCAAAGATGGTGTCACTCCAGCTTATACATATACATATCACTAGGAGAAAGGTAAAGATTATATGGAATATTTGAAATTCTCTCCTTACTAAAACATGGTAGGTTAATTCTTATTTAAATTCCAAAAAGTAAAGGCTTTGCTTTATATTTTTATAGACTTGGACAAAGGAAAAGTAGATATATTTAATCCCCAAAATATAGAGTAATTTATAAAACATAGTTTCTTAAATTTATCCTATATGTGAAAGACTAATCTTAGAAAATGTTACTACTGGGGCTCTAAAGGGCCATTATTAAATAATATTATTAACATAAATTGATGTTTATTTTATTTATTTATTTATTTATTGTAGACCTGGGATTGAACCCAGGAGTGTTCTACCTCCACGCTACGCCCCAGGCCCTATTTTTTATACTTTATTTTGAAACCGGGTCTCACGAAGTTGCGGAGGGCCTCACTAAGTAGAGAGAGGGGGAGAGAGAGAGACAGAGAGAGACAGAGAGAGAGAGCTGAGGCTGACCGTGAACCCGGATCCTCTGGTCTCCGCTTCCCAAAGTACTGGGATTACAAACGTGCGCCACCACTCCCGGCAAATTGATGTTTAAAAAGTCAAACATACTTGATGTTTTGAGTATGGTTTAATTAACTCTAAACATGAAACTCATTTAATTTTCTGCTTCCTAATTTTTTCTGATTATTATACTATATTTTCTTTTTTTATGTTTTTATTGGTGCATTGTAGTCTCACATTGATGTGGGATTAAGAAAAATGTCCAATAAGCAAAATGAGCCTAATATTTAAGTTAAAATAATTACATATACCCTGTCTAAACAACCATTGAAAATAAAGCAGAACATCAATGAGGTCACTTATCTGTGCATCTACGAAATAATTATTCAAAACGATCACCTCATTTTAACAAAATTCAACAGAAAATATTTTACTTATTCCCAGGGTACATGTAATTTCTCTTCTGTTAACGTTTTCTCATGAACAAGTACTTTCTTTTCTTTTTCTTTAAAATAGGAAGCTATAAATAAAATTAGCCTCAATGGACCAAGAGAAAATAAGTTGCTGGAAAATGTATATGAAAGGGTTTCAGGGATTAATTGGTACTGCCCTTATCTTTAATCATTGTTCTTTGGGCAACCGCAAATCTATACTAGACACTACTTAAGTGTCTACTTTAATACTATTTCCTAAATGTAATTTTTTAGATTGTACTTATCAACTCTACTTTTAAATGTTACCTCAAATATTTGTAATATTTCTATGTATTTAGGTGGAAGCATTAAAAATAGCTTTTATTAATCAGAACACTCAAGGACTCTAACGCTTCACTTCTGCAAAGATCCTGAGTACAATGGATATATTTGAACCTTTCTTTGCATACTGCTACCTCTTGTCTTTTTCTCTTTTTGTTCAATATGGGCTAAGAGAAAAATGCAAATCTCAGACAGTGCACTTAGAAATAATAAAGTCTCTTTTTCTAATTTGCTTCTCCCACAAATTGAGGAAAATGAATCTTTCCCAAATGGTTGTTTTGGGGAACTAAATAGTCAATTCTCAGCAGAAAATATACATAAATAGTGTTTGGACAATTTCCTTTATATAACTGTATTTAATCTCAAAGTCTAGCAAATTTATCTGCATGTCTGGCCATTTTTCCTAAGGTATTCTCTACATAATAGGTGGGACTGCAAGAAGCTTATAAGAACGTTTAAAAATATTGTCTACTCATTAGTACCTTCCCCAACCATTTTCCTTTCCCAAGACCATTGCTTTATAGCCCATTATTTAAAAGTAATGAGGCCGGGCGTGGTGGCACACGTTTGTAATCCCAGTACTTTGGGTGGCGGGGACTGGAGGATCCGGGTTCGCGGCCAGCTTCAGCTCTCTCGCTGTCTCTCTCTCTCTCTCTCTCTCTCTCTCTCTCTCTCCTCTTAGTGAGGCCCTCTGCAACTTCGTGAGACCCGGTTTCAAAATAAAGTATAAAAAATAGGACCGGGGGCGTAGCGCGGAGGTAGAACTCCCCTGCGTTCAATTCCCGGTACCGCAATAAATAAATAAATAAATAAAATTTAAAAATAAAAGTAATGAGAAAGAGAGAAAGAAAAATACCCACCCCACTTGAAATTTAACAAATAGATTGTAAATAAATGAAATGTTAAATGTGTGTCCTTTCTGAAAGTGCTTCAATCTTATAATTAATCAGAATTAATTTATAATAAAATATATTTGAACAGAATTATAGTGAAAAGGTTAAGAATGCCTATTACCATGACATGGTAATTTTTATTTATTTGAATTTTTAAGACTGTCATGAAACAGTTTTAATAACAGATCCTTGTAAAATGAACAGGGAAAAGGAGGAGACATCTAATAACATATATATTCCTAAATATTAAGTATAATGAGATTGCTGGGATACTGCTTCCATCAATTGGTAGTTTAATCTGGGAAAGAACTGAAGAAGCACATAGAACCCTAGTACCTTGGCTATGAAAATTTTGGAGACCTCTTTGAAATTTGGCCTCTTGCTGGGCGTGGTGGCGCACGCTTGTAATCCCAGTACTTTGGGAGGCAGAGACTGGAGGATCTGGGTTCGCGGCCAGCCTCAGCTCTCTCTCTCTCTGTCTCTGTCTCTCTCTTTCTCTCTACTTAGTGAGGCCCTCCGCAACTTCGTGAGACCCAGTTTCAAAATAAAGCATAAAAAATAGGGCCGGGGGTGTAGCGCAGAGGTAGAACACCCCTGGGTTCAATCCCCGGTACCGCCAAAAAAAAAAAAAAATTTTGGCCTCTTGACTATTACAGGGATTATCAAATATCTAGGACTTGTGATTACCAATATTATGCCCTCCTACTACCATTAATTTATTATAAACTAATAACTGCTCTGCATAAGAAGAACATACTATTCTAAGATAATCATCATCATTGTAACCAATAATCCATAATGTAAAATCTATGAAAGGGATTTTATTAATTACATTCTCAAATTTTAGAAACTATGATATAGAGACAGTAAATAACTTAACATGTAGGAAATCATTTGGAGCAACTAAAACTCAATCTCAATTTTCTTGAATTCTGGGATAGTGTTCCTATAGGAATACATATAAACACACCCATAGATGTTTAAGGAAGGAATTAAAAATTAACAATGAAAACGCTTTGTATTTTATTTGATGTAGTCAAATGCACTCATTGCTGTTTATGTCAAAGAGAGTATAAAATGGCCCTAAAGCTTAACAGTGTATATATTTTAGGAATAAATAAAGGAAGATTAGGAAGACAATAAAATGAACTAGGGAAGAAAGGAGAGATGGAGAAAAAGAGGAGGAAGGAAATGAGAAAAGAAAGAAGTAAAAAAAATTGATTAAATACATTAATAATTTTAAAAGGCAAAGGAGGCTCTGTTATTTGTAATACATTTAAAAATTTGTGAAGATGGTAAGAGAAAATTAAAAGCGAAATCTAAGTATACTAGTCTGTATTTGGTTAGTAATGAAGGCAAATAAATATATTAGAGGAAGTACACAAGAAAATGTTATGCTTTAATAGACTTTAAATACAAAGAAGCATGATTTGGAGAGTGGAAAAATAATCACTCATTGTACTGTTCAGGATAAAGTAAGGACAATTTCCCAAGCTAGAAATGTTGTGTATAACTTATAAATTTTCAGAAGAATGTTCTGCAAACTTGCTCAGGAATGTCTCCCTCTCAGCCCTCCAAGAACATAGGAGTGATTTGAAACCATCTTTAAATGCATTCCCATGACAATGTTTATAGGAGAGAATCACTATGCCTGGCATTTTACCACTTTTGCTTCTCCTTTTCCTCCTCCACTATCTCCCAACTTCCCTTATTCTCTTGTTTCTTTCTTTCCTTTTCTTGTGTGTATTTGTATATGGGTGTGTGTGTGTGTGTGTGTGTGTGTGTGTGTGTGCACGCGCACCTGTGAATCTAATATATCTTAACCAATTGATTGTAAGTTGCAGATAATATATCCTACTAAAACTTTAAAATTTTAATGAAAATGTGCTAAGTTAAAAGAATACTTTCTACAGGACCACAGAGCAACCGTTTAAATCAGCAAATTAACATTGAAAATAATATCATGATTTAGTACATAGATCCTACGTAAACTTTGACAATTATCCCCAAAATTCCCTTTTTAAATTTTTTTCTGAACTGGGAATAGACCCACCATATGATCTGGCTATACCACTACTGGGTATCATACCAAAGGGATTGAAACCAGAAAACTACAGTAATATATGCATACCCATGTTCATAGCAGCACAATTCACAGTGGCCAAATTATGGAACCAACCTGGGTGTCCATCAACAGATGAGTGGATTACAAAATTGTGGGAAATACACACAATGGAATTCTACTCAGCAATAAAGAAGAACAAAATAACATCATTTGCAAGAAAGTGGAAGGATCTGGAGAATATTATGTTAAGTGAGATCAGTCAATCACAGAAAAAGAAGGGACGTATGTTTTCATTAATATGTGCAACCTAAGGAGTAGTAGGGTCACACAAGGGACTATGGTTGATAATGGAGAACCCTCAGCAGAACAAGGTATGTGGTACAAGGGAAGGGGGAGGGCAAGAAAGAAGGGAATTAATGGAATTACTATCATAAATATTTACATGTGAAAATATACCAACATTCTTGGTACTTCATACGGGTGGGGGGAGGCGGGGGGGCACTAAGAGCTGTGTGCATATATGTTAACATCAAATAGATATTCATTGAGATGTAAGACTCCAATGCACCAATAAAAGCACGTTAAAAAAATTTTCAAAAAAATTTTCTGTTTTTAATTCTGGTCTAAGATTCGATACAAGATCACATTTTGCATTATTTTACTCATGCCTCTCTAGTTCCCTTCAAACTGGAACAGTCCCTTAATCTTACTTTTTCTTTTGTATTTTAATACTTTTTTTTTTTTTGCGGTACTGGGGATTGAACCCAGGGGCGTTCTACCTCCGCGCTACATCCCCAGCCCTATTTTTTATACTTTATTTTGAAACCGGGTCTCACAAAGTTGCAGAGGGCCTCACTAAGTAGAGAGAGAGAGAGAGAGAGAGGGAGACAGGGAGACAGGGAGAAAGAGAGAGCTGAGGCTGGCTGCGAACCTGGATCCTCCGGTCTCTGCCTCCCAAAGTGCTGAGATTACAAGCATGTGCCACCACGCCCGGCTATTTTAATACTTTTAAGAGTATGTCCAGTTTATATAATCCCTTTCCACCTGAACTCACTTGGTATTTCTTTACTAGTATTAGATTCTGCACTTTTATCATAGACACACATTAAAAAATGTCTATTTTTTCATTACTGGTGAGAATTTTGTTAAAATAATAGTTTCAACATCATTGTAAAGCTAATGCTTTATTAATTATTCTTGCAATTTATAAGCGTGGGACTATTTTGAAACTCTGCAGATATTATATTCTCAACAAATTTCTACCGTCCAGTTTTAACATCGATTGATGATTGTGGGCTAAACCTATTATTTTTTGTGAAGGTTGTCAAATGGTAATTGTTGAGTTCATTGTTCCTTCTGAATTTATCAGTTAGCACTCTACTGAAAGAAAAAGCTTTCTCTTCTCCCTAGTTGTTTACTTAATATTTTGTGTGTGTGTGTGTGTGTGTGTGTGTGTGTGTGTGTGTGTGTGGTACTAAGTATTGAACCCAGGACCCAGGGTTGTTCTACCTCTGAGCTAGCTACACCACTACGCCAATTATTTTTTTTTTAATTTTGAAGTAGGGTCTCACCAAGTTGGTGAGGCCCTTGCTAACTTGCTGAGGCTGGCTTCTAACTTGTGATCCCTCCGACTCAGCCTCCCAGGTCCTGTGATTACAGGCATGTGCCACCAAACCTGTCTTATTTAGTGTTTATTTCTTTATGACATCAGGGCTCAAAGATATCTATTTTATTCAATAGGTTATAGTATGTTATTATCAGCATTTATTTTCATGCTCAAATTGTCCAGTTTGCTGAATGAAGAAGACCCTTAAAACTGGGTCCCACTTTTTTTCTTAACAATATCCCATCAGATTTTGAGTGTTGTCTTGTACAACAGGATATTGCAGGCTTATGTTGGATTTCCACTGCCTCATCCCTGACACCAGCCCTCATTCTAAGAGCCCTGTTGACTTTTAGTAGAGAATGGTATTTAATCTCCAGGTACATGGAGTAATCATTACTTCTGGGTTTTTATTGCTACTTGGAAATGCTCTTGAAAGACACAGTTAGAAAATAGATGTGTTATAAGAATTGTGCATGCACACATTCTCTCTCTCCCCATATATATAGATATACATGTACATATATATACATATACATCACTTTCTATATACATATATACATCTCT
This sequence comes from Glis glis, assembly GCA_004027185.1. Lineage (NCBI taxonomy): Eukaryota > Metazoa > Chordata > Mammalia > Rodentia > Gliridae > Glis > Glis glis. The sequence goes on from PVJS01037958.1 coordinate 11,473, forward strand.
TAATATATATATATATATATATATATATATATATATATATATACACATAGAGAGAGAGACAGAGACAGAGGAAAAAATGGATAGATAGTGAGCCAAAAATTCACACTAATGCATCTAAATATCTAAATCCATTCCAAAACCAAAGCCTTTCAATTTCCCCATTTCTAAAAATCTTTTCTAGTAGTGAGTGATCTGTTGCACATTACTGTCAATATATTTACTATTTTTATCATCTCTTTAGTGAATCCATTAGTGGTTTACTCAGCCCCACAGATATTCACGTGATCTGTTGAGCCCAGAACCCTCTTTGTTCCTGGCTCACCAGATCCTACTTCAAAAGAATAGAAGAGAAATGGATGAAAGGAAAAGAAAAACAAGGGAAAGGAAGGGAAGGGAAGGAAAGGGAAGGGAAAGAGTAGAACACATTAATATGTTTTAAAGAAAATAATGGAGAAGAGAAGGTAAGAATAAAAGACAAGGAAGAAGAAGAACTAAAATAAATGGTTTATTTTAATACCAATATCCATGACACTTCATTGTTCACTTATTTTAAAAACTATTTGAAAATTTGCTAAACTAGCTTCAACATGCTAGTGAATTTCTTTCAAACATAAATAAAACCCCAACAAACCCAGAGCATTATAAAAGATTGCAATACTAATGTTTACCAAGAAGAAGAAATATTACAGTATATTTTTATTACTTGTCAACATTATTAAAATGAACAGAAAAGGAGTCTTAATGTTTTATGTGGTTGCATATCCTAAGATCAAGAATCGGTGGTTTCCCCTCTAATTTGAAATTATCTGTTCAAAACTAAAATTTATGTCTCAAATGTTACTACTTTCATCAGTTTCCTGATACTCCCAAGAATGTTTCTATGCTACTTCAAATGAGCACCCCAATCCAGTAGTGAATCCAAGATAGATGTGGCTATAACTGTCTAGCTGTGTCTGCTCCACTTGACTCTGAACTCCTTGACAACAAACCGCTCCTCTCATTTGTTTTAACATTGCAACACTAGGAGATAGCTTAGACAGTAAAAGGTGTCCAGTAAACACGTATCCACAGGATGAATGGATCAATTCTTCAGGTCTCACTTTCTTTGGGGGCAATTGTGAAATCAGTCTGGGGTTCAGAGGGTGCTCTGGAGTGCAACTGTGTTAGCATTTGCATATCTCAGCAAACTCCTAACATAGATGCAGTAGCTCATTTTTCACATATTTATATTAATGCCCTCTATGACTTTTTATACACCTTATCAATCCTTATTCATCTTATTTATATGTGTGGGTTTTTATTGATTTCCTAAATTAATTAACTCTGCACTAGTCACCCCTTGAACTTCAACTTATTTATAGTTACCAAAGTCATTTGAGCTATGCAAAATTCATTTCTCTAATAGAACAAGGGGCCAATTTAAACTTCTGTCATGTTCTAAAATGATGAATATACTCTTTCTTCATTTCAGGGTCTATAGATAAGATGTTAGAGTACACTGGGCTCCTGGTTTGAGAAGAATCCGGGGTTATTTTGGAATTCTGTATCTAGCTCTACTTCGTGACAGGCTCTGATATCTGTTGTCTTTTTTAATATTTAAAATAGAATATGAACTAGGTATTATCATCTTAATTTTAAGGAATCAGAGATTTTGAACAATTTATTCAAAATCACGCATCCAGCAAGTGATGAAGGGGTTTTCTACCTCAGGGGATCAAGACTGCATCACGTGTCTTTCATTTTTCTACTGCATTGTTTTCATCAGCTTTTTTATTTTGAAATATTTCAGAAAAATTAAAAGACTAGCTCATTGATCAGTACTGTACCATTCATCTAGATTTATCCATTGCTACCATTGGCTTTCTCTCTCTCTCTCTTTGAATCTGATTTTCTTCCTCTCATACTCTTTCTAGATGTGTATGAATGTAGATATATATGCACCAATGCTTTTCTTTTGCTGGAATATCTGAGAGTAGTCACATACATTTTAATGCTTCACAATTAAATAATTCAGCATAGCTCTCTTGAGAACAAGGGCACTATATGCTACTTACACACATCATCTATGCAGTGTTCTTGCCACAAATATTTAACCAAACTCAAATAATGAGGAGATTATCAGAGCAAGATTGAAGGATTTGAGGGAATTTCCTCATACAATAAGCATAGAATCTGCAAAAATACTAATAGCAAAAATACTTAAAAATGGATAGAGTGACTATTTTAGATTAAGGGAGATTAAAGTACCATGAAACCTAAATACAATACATCATTCTTGATTGGGTCCAATATTGAAGAAATAAAACCATCCATGAATAACATTTTGAGGACAGCTGGAAAAATGTGAATATGGGTGACATATAGCAATATTTCAGTATTTACACCTCTGTTTTTCATAACCAAAATAAGAAGTGCCTCTAGAATGCTGTTTTCTCTAAAATATATGTTTGTATATTCTGATCTATAGGATTCATGTTTGTATTTTTTCTAATATCCATCAAAAAATATGCATAGCCACAAGAATTATGTGGTTTTATTTTTTGTAGGTATAGTGTCTGAATATCTTCATCTCTTTCCATAATGTATCAAAGTTTTAGATGGAAATATGGAAATAAAATTATGTATATGCATTTTGAACCAAAACTAGTATTTCTAATATAAAATAACTGAGAACAATTTAACTTCCCAGACTTTGTCTTCTGTCCATATCTTTAACAATTATTTACTTTACATGTATGCAAGTAAATGGATTATTTCCTTCACAACAGTGAGAAAATCGCTACTTGCTACTCTTTTTTTCAGCAACTCAATCATATACCATGAAAACCTTTAAAAAGATCAGAGTGGTATGGGTTAATTGAGATTACTAAATATATCAAATTTATGTTGCAGATAGCATTTCAGATACATATACCATAATTACATAGATTATTTTACAGTGCAAAAAAGAAAGGCCTATAAGAGAAAAAAGATATGACCCTGAGGACCAAGAAGGGGGAAACTACAAAGATCAGGGGTAAGGAAATCAGATCACCAAAATAAATATTTAGGATGAATAAGGACCTGTTCACCTATAAAATAATTTTCTTTATTATCCAGACACCATATGGAATATAATAAAATTTAGGCAAAAGCTGGTTATTTTGTATATTCAATTTTCAAGGTAAAATGAATGTTGGTTAATTACACTTAAGAAATCTTAACTGAAATAGGTAATGATTCTTTGTTTCTGCAATATTGATTTATTTTTAAAGCAATGTATTATAAAATAAACCATTTGGAGCTTACTGTTTATAAAAAATCTGTCTCCAAATCTGTTGGCATAGGTCTTATTGTATTTTAATACATTGAAAGAGCTTTAAATATCATGAACATAGTGACATGATCTCTGTACTGCTAACATTCTGGCATACTCCCTTTTTTCCCCTTTCAGTACAATTTAGCTAGATGCAGTGGCACATGCCTAGAGTCCAAGTTACTTAGGAGGCTGAGGCAGAAGGATCACTTGAGCTCAGTAGTTGGAGGCTAGCCTCAGTAACACAGAAAGACCCTATCTCAAAAGAATAAAGCAAGCCAGGCGTGGTGGCACATGCATGTAATCCCAGTACCTGGGAGGCTGAGACAGGAGTATCCAGGTTCATGCTAGCCTCAGCTACTTAGTGAGGCCTTCCACAACTTAGTGAGACCCTGTTTCAAAATAATAAAAAATAGGGCTGGGGTGTAGCTCAGAGATAGAATGCCCCTGGGTTCAATCCTCAGTACTGCAAAAAAAAAAAAAAGAATAAAACAAAACAAAAAGTATTCAAAACTATACATCTAAGAAGAGACAGAATTGTGTCTATAACCAGTAACTTTCAATATAATAATTTGTAAAACACTTAACTGAATTTTAAGAAGTATTGAAAAAAGACAACATATAGAGAAGAAATTAAGTTCTGAGAGAAAACTTCATGTTCAGAGTTTGAAAACTCTTAATGTATGTAGACCCTAGGTAAATTTCCCCACCTACATAAAACGAATAGATTTGGCCGAGCGTGGTGGCGCACGCTTGTAATCCCAGTACTTTGGGAGGCAGAGACCGGAGGATCCGGTTCGCGGCCAGCCTCAGCTCTCTCTCTCTCTCCTTAGTGAGGCCCTCCGAAACTTCGTGAGACCCGGTTTCAAAATAAAATATAAAAAATAGGGCCAGGGGTGTAGCGCGGAGGTAGAACGCCCCTGGGCTCAATCCCCGGTACCACACACACACACAAAAAATGAATAGATTTGAAATTAATTTTCCAAGTTATGACCAATACTTTCCAATACTGATAGGATCCATTTCTCTATATTCCATTTTTGTTGTATTTATCAGTTTAGAGAACAATATTGCTAAATTTCAATTTCCAACTCTGGGGTTCTCTCTGTCTTTTCCCGGACTCTCCATATTTGCAATACCATCGGAGCCATCTTCCTCTGTTCATTCTTATTTTGGTCCCATGCCTTAGTTTAAGTTTCCATCGCATCTGACATCATGTTTGCACTAAATTGTTGTGATCTCTTTGCTTCTAGCCTCTATGCTCTCTAGTTTATACATCATTTCCATAGTTACATGTCTAAAATGCAGATTAATTTTGTTATTTCTTCATCAGATGGAATATGTTCAATATCCTTTCCCTGATTCTTTCCTAGCTAATACAACTCAGATTCTGTTCAGCTATCAGGCAACCTCATGTTTTGGGAGAATCTGGAAAACAAGGTTTACAGAGGAATTAGTAACTCCATTTCCATATCAGTGATCATTTTCTGATTGGTCTTATGGAAGGATTTTGCCACTAAGACAAGAGAAGTGTCTACTGGGTAAAATTTCTAGGAAAAACTACTACTATTATTATTATTATCATCATCAGTAGTATTATCATTGGTGCTGAGGATTGATCCCAGGGCCTTGCACACACTAAGCATACCTTATACCAGTGAGCTAAACCCCCAGCCCCTATAAAAAATTTTTAATAGCTATATGCAGTGGTGCACACCTGTAATCCCAGTATTTGGGAGGCTGACACAGAAGGACAGTAGTTTTGAGTCCAGCCTTGGTAATTTAGCAAAACCCTCAGCAACATAGTGAGACCCTGATTTAAAATAAAAAATAAAAAGGACTGGGGATGTAGCTCAGGGGTAGAATGCCCCTGGCTTCAATCTCCAGTTACACACACACACACACACACACACACACACACACACATACACACACACACACTTAATAAAGAACACAAAAGAAAACTTCAGTATCTTTGGACATTGTTGGTTGAGAATGTGATGCTTGAAATTGATTCAGTCACCTAGAAATAATGAAGGGAAGAAGTGGAGATGAAGCTATGTTTCCATTGAATGGTTGAATTCACCATCCCTGGATATGCCTTATCTCTATACCTTCTTGTTACGTGATATAATAGACGTCCTCATTTTTCTTTCCGTCAGGCCTTCTGTTACCTGAGGCATAAAAACCTTTTCTATTCAGAATTCCTGATGCAGTCCCTACTTACTCATGTGAGAAAATTTACAATGTCTGATGGAGAATCCAGACCATCTTGAATCATTGTTCTGGCTCTAGTCTAACTCTATTTTCACATGGCCACGTTCCTCTCAGTCTGCCACCACAGGAGACATTCAGAAATTTGGAGTCATAGGTTCTTACACTTCTCTGTGTCTTTTTTACTGCAACCCGCGTGAATAATGCCCGTCACCTTGCATTCCCCACTCCAGCAGCAAGCCTTGCTTGGTCCTGAGGTTTAGAACCAGTCATCATTTCCTGGTTTCTTTTTCTTTTTTGAGGGGGTGCTTGGGATTGCACACAGGGGCATTCTACCTCCGAGCTACACCCCAGCCCTATTTTACTTTTTATTTGGAAACAAGGTCTTGCTAAGTTGATGTACACCTCACTGAGTTGCTGAGGCTGGCTTTGAACCTGTGATGCTCCTGTCTCAGCCTCCTAAGTACTAGGATTATAGGTGTGCATTTTTTAAAAATTTTTAAGTCTCCAAAACAAATTACTCATGTTTTACCTTCACAATTGCATCATGCTTTCATTTAGTATCCCTGTCAATTGAACCACTAGGATACACATCATAGAGAGGTTTTACTTTGGCCTCAACAAAATTACAGTAACTGATGAAGTACTGGAACTATCTTCATCTTTGTAAAACATGCAAATTATTTCTTTTTAAAGTTGAAAGGCAGTAAAATTTAACATAATAGCCACTTGAAATTAAGGAAGCACTAAGGATTATGAAAGGATGTAATGGATTTTGTTTTTGTTTTTGTTTTTGTTTTTGTTGACACTGCCAGGAGAGGAGTTAGAGATAAAAACTGAAAGGACAGATTCAGAAGGAGATGCTGGGAATCAGCTGAAGCAGATTTGACAGTGAGGTGCCATGAAGCAGGGCAGCATTCTCCCAGCACAGCCCTAATGACAGATATGGCAGAGGCCCACGGTGGCACACAGACCACAAGAGCAGGACTAACAGGACCCAAAGCATGGTTGAACACCTGGGTATCCTTAGGACCTGCCACAGGTATTTCACGAGAAGACCTTTTACAAAGACCAAGGGTCTGAGGGAGCTTTAAGTGCAATGGAAATTTGAGCACTTATATTACGGTGACCTTATTTGTGCCCAAATGCTATACCATTTTTACCACTTGAGGTGTACCTACATTCCCTACCTCTGTAGCAATGACTTATACCTAGTAGGCATGTAATAATTATTTACTTGATTAAAAAAATTTGTCTATGTCTTTAATTAACCATGACCAGTCAGTCCATCCATTTTTTGTCACCCAGGAAGCAGATATACACTGGGTTGGGAAATATTTTATTAACTTCAAAGCAATTTTACAAAATAAATGTACCTATATAGTTTTGGATGAAGGAACTGAGCATATTTTTTATTTTTATTTGTTTTTTTCAGGAGCAACAAGTATAAAAGGTAAGAAAGGTAGTAAAAGAAGTAGCAAGGGCACTCAAAATATCCAATATGTTGAATTTTTTAAAATTACCATACTGCAAATGCAAATTTGTGCCTGCAACACTTTGCTGTCAAAAGAAATTGATCTCTGAGTGAATGATAATCCTTAAGCTCATGGCCTCTCTGAGGAAATGCACCTGTAACAGAATGACAAACGAGGGGAGGCTGGTATTTGGCACATGGTCTCTACGGTTACAGCAACCTGTTTGGAAATAGAAGGAGCACAAGCTGCTGAATAGTAGTACTGATTAAATTCATATTTTTCAAGATCTCTCAATTCTATCTCACATATTGCCTGGACTTATTTCATCCATATGGTGCCCTTGGTAATATCTGAGAGGAATCATAGGGATTTGTAGATTATTTGCAGGTTTGAATTTTAAAGCACCATAGCTCTTTGGCTAACCATGTAAGTCTGATTGTCCTTTTATGAGATGACATGATTCAGCTTGTTGCTATGCAGGGGATGATGACAGAGACAGGGACCGAGTCAATTATAAAGAGCTCTTTCCAATCTGAGGATAAATCGTCTTTGTCATAAGGCATCTTCAAGTACCAGTGCTTTCATGACTGCTTGCCTCCTGAGTGACAACAAAAATATATCCTGAAACACCTATCTTGTCCATTTCAAGTTTCTACATAGAGGCACTACATCTTCAGTCCTAGTTTTCTTAACTCTATCATCTATATTTGTGTTGGGTATTTTGCTGTTAAGCGTATAGTATTAAATGATAAACAAATATAGCCTATCTGATAACCCAAAAGTTGCAACAGAATGGTTGCTCTAACAGTTGATTTACCCTTTATTCCATGAAATTCAAATGAAAACATCCATTCTCATCTTGTCTATTTTGTAATAGGATGTGTAAAACATCTTTAAATAATTTGTGTTCTGCCATTCTAAATTATGTCTGTCTCTTAACAAATTTAATGACATACATTTCATCTTATTTAAGAGTCACATGGCCGGGCATGGTGGCGCACGCCTGTAATCCCAGTACTTTGGGAGGCGGAGACCGGAGGATCCGGGTTCGTGGTCAGCCTCAGCTCTCTCTCTCTCTCTCTCTCCCTGTCTCTCTCTCTTTCTCTACTTAGTGAGGCCCTCCGCAACTTCGTGAGACCCAGTTTTAAAATAAAGGATAAAAAATAGGGCCGGGGGTGTAGCGCGGA
>PVJS01037959.1:0-19642 GCA_004027185.1 Glis glis
AAGTCCTGCCCTCTCCTGTGCGACCCTACCTACCCCCTCCTATAAAGAACCGCGAAAGCACGCAGACGCTCTCTTGCTCACCTGGATGGATGGACGGCGCGCAGGGAGACTCGCTTTCCCTTTCTTAGATGACCCCCAACCTGTATCCCCGCCTTTCTTAGTTAACCCCAACCTGTATCCCCACCTTTTAAGTTAATTAAAAACCGTTGCCTTTTTCTGATGGCACGTATTGAAATTCTTATTCATCATGGAAGCCAAGGACCCCATCAGAATTAGCTGTTTCCCCATGACAGGTTCAATCCCCAATCCCCAGTACCACACACACACACACACACACACACACACACACAAAATTACAGTTAAGATGTTGAGATGGGGAGATTGCCCTCTACAATCTGGATGAGCTCAATCTAATCACAACTGTGATAGGAGAGATTCAACAAGGGAGAAAGGCCAGAAAGATGCAGCTGGTGAAGGTTGGGAGCTGTTGGCAATGATGTGGTTTTTTTGTTTGTTTTGTTTTGTTTTGTTTTGGGACTGGGGATCGAACCCAGGGGCATACTATATCTGAGCTACATCCCCAACCCCTTTCTTATTTGAAACAGGATCTCACTAAACTGCTGAGGCTGGCCTTGAAACTGCAATCCTCCTATCTCAGCCTCCCAAATACTGGGATTACAGGCATGCACCACTATGCCCAGCTGATGTAGCTCTTAATTTGGGAGAAGGAGACCAAGTGCCAAGGAGGTAGTGTCCTCTAGAAGCTAGGAACTACCCTCGGTTTACACAAAGCAAGAACATGGGGAACTTGGTCTTACAATGGAAGGTATTGAATTCTACCAACAACCGAAATGAGCAGAAAATGGAGTCTTCTTTAGAGCCTCCAGAAAGGAGTATAGCAGCTGACAACTAGATTTTAGTCCAGTGAGACCTCTACCAGACTTCTAGCTACAGAACTGAAAGATAATAAATTTGTGTTATTTAATTGCTAGGCTTGTGCTAATTTATTATACCAGTAGAAAACAAATACAACTTGCACATCAAATATCCAAAAAAGACCTTGTGTCTAAAAATATATAAAGAACTCTTACAATATAATACTAAAAAAAGCAAACAACCCAAATTTTTAAAGGGGCAAGAACTTAAGCAGATATTTCACCAAAGAAGAGATGATATACAAGTGACTAACACACATGTGAAAAGAGCCCAACATCATTGGTCATCAGAGAAAAGCAAATTAAAAACACAAGGAAGCTGAACATGGTGGTACACACCTGTAATCCCAGTACTTGGGAGGCTGAGACAGGAAGATTGCTTTGGCAACTTAGTGAAACCCTGTTCAAAATAAAAAAAAAAAAATAGAATCAGGCTGGGGGTGTAGCTCAGGGGTATTATACCCTTGGGTTCAATCCCCAGTACCTGAAAAAACAAAACAAACAAACAAAAAACAAGGAATATGACAGGGAGCCTAAAAGCAATGGGAGGTTATTTCTGATTAGCGCTGACAAAAAGACTCTGCCTTCAGTCTCGCCTGCCCCCTTATTATGGTTAGATATAGAATGTTACCTGAAGAAGCTCATGTATTAATGTTCAGAGTTGATCATGAAGGTTGTAATCTTATCAGTTGATAAGTCCATTATAATGGATTTACTAGGTAGTAACCTAGACAGGTGGGTGTGTCTAGACAGGAGGAGGTAGGTGGGGGTGTGGCCTTGGGGACTGTGCTCGTGTCCATGAATCCCCTTGCTTGCTCTCTCTTGCTTCTGACCTCCATGATGTGAGAACAGAGCCCTGGCTCTCTCCCTCTCTCTACTCCTGCCGCCATTTCCGGAGCTCTGCAGATGTAACTGGACTGACAAGGACTGAACCCCTGAAATCTCCCAAACTGTAAGCAAATAAATCTTCCTTCCTATAAGTTGTGTGGTCAGGTGTTTTGAATTACAGCAGTGAGCATGCTGACTGAAACACCCCTCTTACTCTTTAACTTGCTCACTCTGATAGAAACCAGTTGCCAGGATGTGAGCTGCCCTGTGGTGAAGCCCAAGTCGCACAGAACTGAGGGAGGCCTCCAACCCATAGCCAGTGAGGAACTGAGGATCTTGGTCTGAAGGCACAAATGGAACTGAATCCTACTAACAACCCTTGTGTGAGCTTGGCAACAGGTCCTTGCCAGTTCATCCTGAGATGAATACAGCCACAGCCAATGGCTAGAGGCCAAATCTGGATTGCAGCTTTGAGTGAAATCCTAAAGCCAGAGGACGTGGCTAATTGCACCTGAATTCCCGAGCCATGGAAACTGAGAGATAACGTTTAATTTTAAGCCACTAAGTTTTGGGATAAATTGTTACACAGTGATATATAAATAATACAGACCCTCTAGAATGATCGTAATAAAAATGATGACAATACAAAGTGTTGGTAATGATAGGGAGAAACTAGAACAATCATACCTTGATTGTAAGAATGTAAAACATTACTTTGTAAAACTATTTTAGAGTTTCTTAAATTTACTGTCCCACCCAGAAATTTCACTCCTAGGAATCTACCCAAGAGAAATGGAAGCATATGTCCACATAAACTTTGCATGTGAGTATTCATAGCAACATTATTCATAATAGCAGAAACTGGAAACAACTCAAATGTCCACCAAGTGCTGAATGCATAAAAATGTGTGGTATATATATAGCCTTACCAGAATACTATTCAGCATTAAAAAGGAGCACACCAATGATACAGCTACAACACATGAGCTTCAAAACACTATGCTCACTGAAAGAAGCCAGATGCAAGAGACCACATACTGTATGATCCCATTTTTATTTAATGTCCAGGAAAGACAAATCCATAGAGACAGAACAAAAACAACCAGTGATCGCCTAGGTCTAGGGATATGTGTGGGGAGTTAGCTATAATGGGCAAGAAAGAACTTTATGTGGGAGCGAAAATTTTTTAAACTGATATATGGGAATGGTTGCAGAACTCTACACAGAAAATTATTCCTCATTGAAGCTGTTAAAGTATATCTAGAAATGAATTCATCAAGAGCAGCATAAGATCTTTCAGAAGATACCTCTAACATTTTATAGAAGAACATAAAATCAGACCTTAATAAAGAAAGACCCCATTCTCCTGGATATAAATATTTAAAAGCATAAAAGTATAAACATTTTCCATATGGACTATGCCAGAAAATCTAATCAGAAAACTTATGGTTCTATATTTTATTAAATAATTCAACAGAATGATTGTAAAGCTTACATAAAAGAATAAATGTGTAATAAATTACAGCTATCAAAATTCAGCTATTACAGAAACTATTTTCTTTCTTTCTTTCTTTTTTGTGGTACCAGGGATTGAACCCAGGGGCATTCTACCTTTGAGCTACACCCCCGGCCCTATTTTTTAATACTTTATTTTGAAACCGGGTCTCACAAAGTTGCGGAGGGCCTCACTAATTAGGTGAGGCTGGCTGCGAACCCGGATCCTTCGGTCTCCGCCTTCCAAGTACTGGGATTACAAGCGTGTGCCACCACACCTAGCTACAGAAACCATTTTCTAAAAGTACTACTATCTCAAGAACAAACCCTCATATGAAAAATGTATGTCATAACTATTTAGACAAAAAACCCTGAGAGCTTATAATGCAGCTACATTACAGAAGGATATAAATGTGAGCCTGTCTGGCACTAGTGTGTAAAGGTGTGCCCAGGAAGTGAGAGTATGGCCTGGATGTCATCATGTGCAGGAGGCACCACATAGTTTCATCCCCATTTTTGTAAGTTGCAAGGCAAGATTTTTTTCCCCTTTGGTTCTGGAGATTGAACCCAGGGGCATTCTACCTCTGAACTACACCCCCCAGCTCATTTTATTTTTTTGTTTTGAAACAGGGTATCACTAAGTTGCTGAGGCTGGCCTCGAACCGGCAATCTTCCTGTCTCAGCCTCAAGAATATTTCTTAATGCTTGATTCCTTGCTGAGTTGAAAAGAATGAATGATGTCCACATGGTAAGAACAGCAGGCAGGAAAGGAGGGAAGACAGTGGTTAGCCACATGGGGCCCTGAGCACCCTGCTCTTTGGAACAACATGTATATACACAACAAGCTCATGAGCTACTTGCTCATTAGGCAGTGAGTTGGCCTGCTCCTCAGTGTGTGGGAAGGTGAGCTCAGCTGAGAAGCATGGGACCTTGGCAGAGCCTACAGCTGATTTCATTCACTTGCAGCCTAAAAGAAAGAAAGAGTGGAGAGGGGGAGAAGACGATGTGAGTAGGAGCAAGCAGATGAGGAAAGAGGAGGAGCTGTCCTGTTGGGATGTAATCATACTGCTGTGTAACCCACACCAGAGAACAGGGCAGATGCATCGGGCACATCTCACAGCTGGAGCTCTGTCCATGCGACACCAATACTGCCCCTCCCACGCCTGGGGCTGCCTCTCAACAGTACAGTACAACTCAGATTTCTTTCCAGAGTTAACAAAGTTAAAAATCTTAAGGGTGCCACATTCAAAAGCAACCGCATGGCAGCGGTGACAGCGGCTGCAGTGGTGCCATCTTGGCAGGACCTTACCGGCGGCTAGCAGCATTGTGGCTTCCACACAAGACCAAAGGAGACACCAGCAACCTGTTGTGAATATAGCAACTGCAGAATAGCAGCAGTGAAGGCGAGCAGCAACTTGCTCCATGCGCAACACAGACCCGAACTGCTGCATCCGCAGAAGCGGCAGCAGTGCCATCTTGTTCAGACCACACTCGTGGCTACCAGCATTGTGACTGCTGCAGGCCACCAACAAAGAAGCCAGGGACCTGTTGTAAAACCAGCAACTGCAGAGCATCAGCGACAAAAGCGAGCAGCAGTTTGATCCACGCTCGGCAGAGTCCCCAGTGCCCGGAGGCCTGACCAGAATTTGTGGCAGCGGCTGAGCCCACCCCTTCCCTAGAGTTTAATAACAGCACTCAACAAGACCGTAAGTCAACGAGCCGCTCACGGGGAGACCACCCAGCACGGTCACAGGGACTTGCAGGTTTCTGAGACTGTGCCGATTGCCCCGGCATGGGTGGGAGTGGGGTCTGCTGTGGGACGCGTTAGATGTGTGGATAAGCAGAAAGTCCCGGGAGATATTTGAGTGGGACAGACTTGTAGCCCATGGGTTGCAAAGGCCTTATAGAGTCCCGGGGATTGCAACAGGACATACAGTTGTGGTACCTGGGGAAAAATTGGACCAAACCAACCCTCTCTGTGGAAAACGTGGAGTTCCGTGTTTGCACAGAAACGGGTCAAAGCGACATCCGCTGCTTCTGTAGGCAAAGAGACACAAGCCCCGAGCCACCTGCTGATGACACCTGCCATGGGTGTAGACAGAGAGAGACATAGGGACAGCCCAAATGGAGAACATCCATGCTCCTCTCACTTGCAGTGAGAGGGGCAATAGTGGCACTGGTCGCCTGCACAGGTAGTGAGAGGCACCAGGCAAGGGTCCCAATCACTGAAGGAGACCAAAAATTGGGCCTGCAAATAGACATCATACCGAGCAAGTGAGAATAATCATTCAGTAAAGGCTATTCACCTTTAACGCTCACCTAGTATCAACTATCTACCTCCAGAATAAGAAACTATAAAGGGAGAGAGATTAGACATAGGAAATCTATAGAGTGAGAGAGAGAGAGAGAGAATGAGAGAGAGAGAGAGAGAGAGAGCTACCAAAAGCAACAAAGGTATAAACATAAGAAACCCGAAATCATGACAAGGAAGAATAGCAAAGAAACAATGAGCTCCCACAATACCACAACAACAGAAACCGCCAACACAGAAGTGCAGATTGCCAGAAAGATAATTTCGAACTTTAATAGTAGAAATGATACAGGATTTCTGAAAAGAATTCAGAGAGAGCATGAAAGTGATGCAGGATCAAATAAACAAAGAATCTGACACCCTGAACAGGAATAAAAAAGAAGCTATGAAGGAAGTGAAGGATGCAATAATTGAAATGAAGGCATCAATACAGACCATCAACAATAGACTAGACCACATGGAAAACAGAAATCTCACTCTTAGAAGATGACCTCTCCAAAAATGAACGCATTGTATATAAATTAGAAAAACATTTTGATAGCATGAATTGGACATTGAAGAGATCTCAGCCAGTCTTAAAATAGCAAACCTAAGAATAATAGGCATGTAAGAGGAAATAGAAGCTGAAACCAAAGGAATTAATAATCTATTCAGAGAAGTAATATTAGAAAAATTTCCAAACTACAAAGAGAGGTTGACATACAGGTACATGAAACATATAGAACCCCTAATAGACAAGATCAGAGAAGAGGTTCACCACACCACAAATAATCAAATTGACTAATGTAGAGCTCGAGGAGAGAATCTTAAAGGCAGCGAGAGTAAAAGACCAAGTAACATTCAGAGGCAAACCAATAAGAATCACTCCTGACCTTTCAAACCAATTCATGAAAGCCAGGAGGGCTTGGAGCAACATATTCCAAACTCTGGAAGAAAACAACTTCCAGCCAAGATTTATCTACCCAGCAAAGATATCTATCAAATTTGATGGGGAAATAAAAACCTTCCATGACAAACAGAAGCTGAAAGACTTTATGTCTTCCAAACCAGCACTAGAGAAAATACTCAGAGATTAATTACAAAGAAGAAATAAGGATACGCCAGAACCAGACAAACAGTCATTTCCATCAAACAAACAACTAGGCAAAGAACAAACACTACCTCAAACAGAAATTAAAACTCAAAATGTTAGGAATGAAAACCCATCTCTCAATAATCACGCTGAACATAAATGGCCTCAACTCCCCAATCAAAAGACATAAAGTGGCAAAATGGATTAAAAATCACAATTCATCTATATGCTGTCTGCAAGAAACAAACTTACAAGTTAAGACACGCACAAACTAAAGGTGAAGGGATGGAGCAAGGTAATCCACGTTAACGGAACTCAAAAACAAGCAGGAGTAGCAATTATGATACCAGACAAATTAGACTTCAAACCTAAACTTATCAGAAGAGACAAAGAAGGTCATTTCTTACTAGTAAAAGGAACAACCCAGCAAGAGGATATAATAATAGTCAACATTGATGCCCTAAACATAGGTGCAAACACTTTCATAAAAGAAACTCTTCGTGACATTAAATCACACATAGATCCCAATACAATAATATTGGGAGACTTCAACACACCTCTCACACCACTAGATCGATCTTCAAGACAAAAGGTCAGTAAAGATGCCTCAGACCTAAGGAACACCATAAACCAAATGGACCCAGTAGACACATACAGACTATTCTACCCAACTACAGCTGAATTCACAGTTTTTCAGCTGCTCATGGAACCTTCTCTAAAATAGACCATATCCTAGGCCACAAAGTGAGTACTAGCAAGTTAAAAAAATGTGACATAATCTCCTGCGTCTTTTCAGACCATAATGGAATGAAACTAGAAATCAGCTACAAAAAGACCCAGAGAAACCTCATAAACATGTGGAGACTGAGCACCAACCACACCGCTGAATGAGGAATGGTTCAGAAAAGAAATAAGGGGAGAAATTAAGAAATTCCTAGAAACAAATGAAAACAGAGATACAACATATCAAAATCTCTGGGACACCCTGAAGGCAGTAGTAAGAGGAAAATTCATAGCACTGAGTGCCCACATAAGAAGAACAGAAAATCACCAAATAAATAACCTAATGACACACCTCAAAGCCCTTGAAAAACAGGAACAGTCTAACCCCAAAGCCAGTAGAAGATCGGAAATTATTAAAATCAGAGCAGAAATCATGAAGTAGAGAATAGAAAAATACAAAAAAATCAACAAAACCCCAAGCTGGTTCCTTGAAAAAAATAAACAAGATAGATAAACCACTAGCCAACCTAACCAAAAGAGAGAGAGAATCAACCCAAATTACTAAAATAAGGGATGAAAAAGGTGATATTACCACCGACAGAATGGAAATCCAGAGGATTATCAGAAACTACTTTGAAAAACTATACTCCAACAAAATGGAAAACATAGAAGAAATTGACAAATTTCTAGACATGTACAACCTTCCTAAGTTGAATCAAGAAGATATAGAAAATTTAAATCGAGCAATAGCAATTAAAGAGATTAATGCAGCAATAAAGAGCCTACCATCAAAGAAAAGCCCAGGTCCTGATGGTTTCCTAGGTAAATTTTATAAAACCTTTATAGAAGAGCTAATCCCAATATTCCTCAATCTATTATGTGAAATAGAAAAAAACAGGACTCTCCCAAATACATTCTATGAAGCCAACATCACATTAATACCAAAACCAAATAAAGACAGCTCAAGAAAAGAAAACTAGAGACCTTTATTGTTGATGAACTTAGATGCACAACTTCTAAACAAAATACTAGCAATGCGCATTCAAAGCCGTATCATGAAAACCATACATCATGACCAAGTCGGGTTCATCCCAGGGATGCAAGGCTGGTTCAACATACAAAAAACAATCCATGTAATCCATCACATAAACAGAACTAAAGACAAAAATCACATGATCATTTCAATAGATGCTGAAATAGCATTTGACAAAATCCAACGCCCATTCATGATAAGAACACTGTAGCGATTCTGAATAGAAGGAACATACCTCAACATTATAAAGGCAATATACACTAGCCCCACAGCCAACATCATACTGAATGGGGGAAAACTTCAAGTTCCCTTTAGAAACAGAAACAAGATAAGGATGTCCGCTGTCACCACTCCTTTTCAATATAGTACTTAAGACTCTATCCAGAGCAATAAGGCAAGAGAAGTAAATCAAAGGAGTGCCAATAGGAAAAGAGGAACTGAAACTATTTCTATTTGCAGATGACATGATATTATACTTAGAAGATCCAACAAACTCAACTAAAAGCCTCATAGAACTGATTAACAAATTCAGCAAAGTGTCTGGATATAAAATCAATCTTAAAAAATCAGAAGCTTTTCTGTATGCCAACCATAAACCCACTGACAAAGAAATCCAGAAAATATTTCCACTCACGATATCCCCCCAAACAATAAAATATTGGGGAATAAACCTAACCAAGTAGGTAAAAGACCTCTACAAGGAAAACTATAAAACACTGAAAAAAGAAATTGAAGAAGATCTTAGAAGATGGAAAAATCTTCCATGCTCTTGGGTAGGCAGTATAAATATCATCAAAATGGCCATTCTTCCAAAAGTGATCTACAGATTCAATGCAATACCCATTAAATTACCAAAGTCATCCTTCACTGACATAGAAAATTCTGTCCTTAAATTCATTTTGAACAACAAAAACCCAGAATAGTCAAACTAGTTCTCAGCAACAAGAACTATGCAGAAGCATCACAATACCTGAGTTCAAACTATATTACAAAGCCATAGTAATAAAAACAGCATGGTATTGGCACAAAAGCACACACATAGACCAATGGAGCAGAATAGAAGACACCGAAAGAAATCCACACACCTACAGCCAATTGATTTTTGACAAAGGGGCTAAAAATATCCACTGGAAAAAAGATAGCCTCTTCAACAAATGGTGCTGGCAAAACTGGCTAACCATATGCAGAAAAATGGAAATAAACCCCACTTTCTCACCTTGTACAAGAGTCAATTCAAGATGGATCAAAGACCTAGAAATCAGACCCAGAGACCTTGCAGCTACTTGAAGAGGCATAGGTCCAACACTTCAACACATAGGCCCAGGTAAAGACTTCCTCAACAAGAACCCAAAGGCACAGGAAATTAAAATGAGGATCAATACATGGGATTGCATTAAACTGAAGAGCTTTTGTACAGCAAAGGAAACAATCAAGAACCTTAACAGAGAGCCGACAGAATGGGAGAAGATTTTTGCCGGCTACTCCTCTGATAGAGGTCTAATATCTAGAATATACAAAGAAGTTAAAAAAATCACCACTAAAAATACAAATAATCTAATAAAAAATGGGCAAGTGATCTAAATAGACACTTCACAGAAGAAGAAATTCAAATGGCCAATAAATGTATGAAAAAATGTTCAACATCATTAAGCAATCAGAGAGATGCAAATGAAAACTACCCTGAGATTTCACCTAACCCCAATTAGAATGGCGATCATTAAAAACACAAACAACAACAAATGCTGGTGAGGATGTGGAGGACTAGGAACTCTACTACACTGTTGGTGGGATTGCAAATTAGTGCAACCACTTTGGAAAACAGTGTGGAGGATCCTCAGAAGAATGGGAATGAACCTACCATATGACCCAGCAATACCACTTCTAGGCATCTACCCAAAAGAACCAAAACCAAATTACCAGACTAATGTATGTATATCTACTTTTTTAGCTGCACAATTCACAATTGCCAAACTTTGGAACCAGCCAAGGTGTCCATCAACAGACGAATGGATTACAAGACTATGGGATATGTACACAATGGAATTTTACGCAGCCATAAAGAAGAACAAAATTACAACATTTGCAGGGAAATGGAGAAAACTGAAGAACATTTTGCTAAGTGAGATTACTCAGTCACAAAGAGTGAAAAGTCGGATGTTGCCCTAATATATGGAAGCTAGGGAGAATGGGACTTAGAAGGGACTCCAGACAAAGAAGGAGAAAAGTTTAGTTGAGCAAAGGTGACCTAACTGAGGGAGATGGGAGGGGGGAAGAGGGAAATACACTAATGCATACAATGTATATATACAAATTTATCAGAGTCAATCACTAGGCTGAGCACAGAAAGGAGGGAAGGGGGAGGGAATAGGGTGGGATTTGAGGGAGGGCTAAATGAGCAATGTGAGCATGCATGCTTCTGGTACCCTGATGCTTATCAAAATATGTAACTACAATGCACCAATAAATGAAATGAAATAAAAATTTAAAAAATAAATAAAATCTGGGCATGGTGGCACACACTTGTAATCCTAGTACTTAGGAGGCTGAGACAGGAGGATTGCAGGTTCGTGGCCAGCCTCAGCTACTTAGTGATAGCTGCAGTTCTTGGCAAATTTGTCCAAGGCCAGAGATTGAAAAGAAGAGAAAAAAAATGAGCCAACAAAACAGAAAAGTCTGATGTGGTGGTGCACGCCTGTAATCCCAGTACTTGGGAGGCTGAGACAGGAGTATTGTAGGTTTGAGACCAGCCTCAGTAACTTAATGAGGTCCTCAGCAACTTAGCAAGACCCTGTTTCAAGATTTTAAAAAGTACTAATAGACCCTGGTGTGGTGGCGCATGCTTGTAATCCCAGTACTTGGGAGGCTGAGACAGGTTTGCGGCCAGCCTCAGCTACTTTGTGAGGCCTCCGCAACTTAGTGAGACTCTGTTTCAAAATAAAGAATAAAAAATAGGGCTGGGGGTGTAGCTGGGAGGTAGAATGCCCCTGGGTTCATTCCCCGGTACTGCCAAAAAAAAAAAAGTAATAATAGCCAGGAGTGGTGGTGCATGACTGTAATCCCAGTACTTGGGAGGCTGAGACAGGAGGATTGCATGTTCGAAGACAGCCTCAGCAAATAGTGAGATTCATCAGCCTAGTGGGACCCTGTTTCAAAATAAAAATGAAATGGGGTTGGGGGTGTAGCTCGGAGGTAAAATGTCCCTGGGTTCAATCCCCAGTATCACACATACACACACACACACACACACACACACACACACACAGTAATAATAAAAAGGGCTGGAGGTGTAGCTCAGAGGTAGAATGAGCCTGGGTTCAATCCCCCTTCCAAAAAAATAAAAACCAGAAAAGTCTGGTCTATAGTATGTAGTAATTATTTCTGATCAGCATAATTCTATTATCCTGGGCATCCTCAGAACCTTTCAGGCTGTGGCATTCTGGGAGCTATCCAAGACACTTGTCCAGACCAGCCCTAGAGCCAAACTAAGCACATTCACTGGAGGTTGATCAGGGCACAATTGTAGCCAACCGGTTTTCCCCTGTTCCACTTCCTATTCCTCTCTTGCTGTGGCTCTAACTGAAGGATGCTATTATCTTCCACCTTTGGTTTATTACTACAAAAATAAATTCAGAAGTCCCCCTTTGGTTATACAGGAACAGTTGTTTTGAAAGTATTTCCTCTACACTTGGTAGTCTTAAAGGCACTCAGACCAGAAAGACTTCTTTTTTAAAGACTTTGCATTCTTTTGTTGTTGTTGTCTGTGATAATGGGGGTTCAACCCAGGGGCATTCTACCTCTGAGCTACACCCCCAGCCCTATTTTATTTTTTATTTTGAAATCAGGTCTCACAAACCTTCAATCCTCCTGTCTCAGCCTCCCAAGTACTGGGATTACAGGTGTGCGCCCCCACGCCCGGCTTTAAGGACTTCATATTCTTTAACTTTGTTTTCCATGGGCCATGTTAAGAACTGTCATTTTTGTCTCTTACTAAGTTTTTAATAATGTTATGACACAGCTGTAAATTTAAAAATACGCTGTCACTCCTGAGTACCTATATAATAAGAGGCAAATTTCATCAAGCCAACAGTAGCTGCCCAGGAAGATGGGGAGGAGAGGAACCACATCATGATTCAAGTATACATACCACGGAATTACAATAGAATTACAATGGAATTCTTTCCTTAGCTCATTCACATTAATTTTATTTTAATTCTACAAGTTACTCTAGGGTAGAAGTATTTTCAAGTTTTGATAAAACATTAAGTGAATCATGCTTCTGAAGGAAGGAAAAGATGATTATTCCCCCCGCTCCCTTCGGCTAACCCGGCAGGAAATGATTCTCTCAGCCTAAGCTAAAGAGACTCAACAAGCAGTTCACAGACATCCCTTCCTCGGCCAGAAAGGACTGTCACCTCCCTAACCTCATATGCAGGATGCTGCCTGCATCCTCGAGGCTCTGCAAAGGACAGACAGAACACCGGCGCGGTCACAGGCGCCAGGGAGGTCACCCGCTGAATGTGCGTGGCATGTCAAGAGGAAGCTCGGCGTGGACATGGCCTTAGGCCTCTTACGTGAGACAGGGTCACTCTGCTCTTTTGAAATAGAAATAGAAATGAATCATAGAAATGTTCACAAAGAGTAAAAATAAATTGAAAAGAGCAAAAAATAAACTGAGGAGGACCACAGAAACCACTAAGATGTTTTCAAAGCCACAAATCCACATGAACAAATAGACCAAGGCCTTTGGGAAGAAATGGCTAACACAGCCCAGCACGGCCACAGAAACAAGGCCAGGTTCATCACAGAGATGAAAAGAGAGCGTCCGCTTCCTGAGCTGAGAGTCCCAGTTGGATATTCCCTGGGCCCGTTTCTGCTTGGAGAGGTGGGCAGAGAGCCACAGCTCTTGATTTTTGAAGAATAGCACTGGCTTTCAGCTTCACGCCAGAAACATGCACATGAGAACTAGGAATTCTTAGTCTAGGAACAAGCAGGCTGCCGAAAACATGGAAGTACAAATACATGGCATTTTACAGCACCCTCCTCTCCCCAGCTGAGCCAAAGCAATTTGGTCTGGCCAAGGAATTCTGTTTTCCTTTGCTAAATCTACTGCACTGCAGTCTGGGAGGCTTCGTATAACAAGAAAATTAAGATGTGTAAAGCCAATTAGCTTCTGCTGCTAACACTCCAGGATACAGTTTGTAGAGACATCTACAGCTACTTCCCAAAACACATTAGTTAGATATGTAACCTCCTGCCCTCCCTTCCCACCCACAACTGGTTCCAAAAGTGCTGACTGAACATTGACCACTGGGAATTCCCTCCCTCCTCTCCTGTAAGATGGGGAAAACAAATAAGTCTTCTTAATCTTTTTCCTTTTGCTTTTGTTTGTTCGTTTGACCCAACACTTGAGTAGTAGATATGGGAATAGGCTGAATTAATGGGATCTTTTTCCAAATGGAAAAAGGGAACATAAAATATTTTACATATATTTTTAAAATTAAGATGTAATTCATATGCCACAAAAGTCATGTAGCTCTTTTTGCGTGTGTGTGTGTGTGTGTGTGTGTGTGTGTGTGTATTACTAGGAATTGAACCCAGGGGCATTCTACCTCTGGGATACACTCCCAGCTCTTTTTTATTTTTTGTTTTGAAACAGGGTCTTGCTAGATTGCTGAGAGTCTCACTAAGTTGCTGAGGCTGGTCTCAAATCTATAATCCTCCTGTCTTAGCCTCCCAAGTACTGAGATTACAGGTGTATGCCACCATGCCCGGCAGCCCTTTTTACCTCAAACCTGCAATCCTCCTGTCTCAGCCTCCCATAATGGATTTATCGATATCTTTAAGACTGTAGGTGGTGCTTGCATGCCATTAGGAAAAGTCAAAACCAGTAAAAATTATCTTACCCTTTTTCTCACTACATCAATGGTCCTCAAAGTATGCTCCCTAGATCACAACATTAACATCACCTAGGCATTTGTTAGAGATGTGGATTCTTGGTCCTTACCCTACATGTACTGAGTCAGAGGGTAATGAGTGGAGCTCTGCAATCTATGTTTTAAGCTGGCCAAGAGATTCTGATATACACTAAGTTAGAGAACAGTGTTCCACATCAAGACAATTGCACTAGCTTCAAGAAGTATAAATCTGCACTTATGCATGCATTTATTTGTAATAAATGCATATTTATTTATTTATTTGGGTACTGGAGGTTGAACCCAAAGCCATTTTAACTCAAAGCTACACCCCCAATCCTATTTTATTTTTTATTTTGAAACAGGGTCTTGCTAAGTGGCTGGCCTCAAATCTGCAATCCTCGTGTGTCAGCCTCCCAAGTATTTGGATTATAGATGTGCACCACCACACCCAGCATGCATTATATTTAATATTAACTGATACATTAGATTGTTGTGGAACTGTCCATCAAGTCAATGCATCAATTTTGTTTTTTCCAAATGATCATGTACTAATAGCTATATTTAAAGCAAACAAAGAAAAAAAAGGAAGGTAGGGAAGCATGAAAAGCACAAGACCTACAATGAAAGTGAAAAAAGAAAAGAAAAAGAAACAGGCATAGCTAAACTATGAATTTTGTGAGATAATAAATGGCAAGTATAGATAAGATTCTCTGAGTAGATCCTTTGTTGTTCTGCCCTGTTTCTTTACCTTATATCTCTAAATTTATCTATGATGAAGCAGCAGCACCGAGATATCATAGAATTTAAAAAAGTGGTACTCATTTAAAAAAAAACAGTGAAAGTTCGAGTTTCACATGGTATTCTAATCACTAAACCCCGAATCAAATTCGATGGAGATACTCAGGTTGTAGCAAGGACCACACACTGGGAACCCAACCACTGTATCCTTTATGTTCTCAGAATATGGTTTGAAGCTGGGCGTGGTGGCGCACGCTTATAATTCCAGTACTTGGGAGGCTGAGACAGAAAAATCATGGGTTCGAAGCCAGCCTCGGCAACTTAGCAAGGCCCTCCACAACTTAGTGAGAACCTGTTTCCAAATAAGAAATAAAATTGGGTTGAGGGTATAACTTGGAGGTAGAATGCCTCTGGGTTCAATCCCCAGTTCCAAAAAAAAAAAAAAAAGAATATGATTTGAAACCAACCAATTTTGTAGAACCTGTTTTTTTTAAAACTGGGGATTGAAACCAGGGTATTCTACCTCTGAGCTACACCCCCAGCCCTTTTTACTTTCTAAAATTTTGAAACAGAATCTCACTAAGTTGCTAAGGCTTGCCTGGAACTTGTGAAACTCCTACCTCAGTCTCTCAAGTACTGGGATTACAGGTGTGTGCCACTATGTCTGGCTGGAACCTTTTCCTTGATAATTATTTTATTTAAGTTTTTTTTTTTTTGGTCCTCAAACCTGCAATCCTCCTGTCTCAGCCTCCCAAGCACTGGGATTACAAGTATATGCCACCATGCCCGGCTTTCCTTGATAATTATTAATGAAGAAAATAAAGCCCCAAATGGAGATGTGTTGTGGTCCACGTGCCTTCTGACGTCCAGTCCTGAGCCCATTTCTCTATCACACTGCACCCCTTCTACGCTGGCCAGGCTGTCCTTTTTCCATTTGGTCAGTTTAATGACTCAGATACTGAGAAAAGATCAACATTTTTTAAAAATCAAGGATCTTCCTTACCTACTACCCGATAAAATCTCTGATAAAAATCTATCATAACTCCTTATAAATAGATGGACTTAGAGAACATCATGTTAAGTGAGATTAGCCAGTCGCAAAAACTGAAGGGTCATATGTTTTCTCTCATATGCTAAGGAGTAATCCAGATACAAGAGGGACTTTAGAAAATGGAGAAGAAACCCCAGTGGAATGATGTAGGGAGTCTAGAGGTGGGTGGCATTGGGGAGGAGGGAGAATCAATGAGGGAAACACTGCCACAAGTTATATACATATGTGAAATTACTAATGCCAATCTCAAAATCATCTATGGGGAAGGGGAGGGAGTGGGAGGGGAAAGCTCACCAAGTACTATGTGAATGTATGTCTCTATCTCTCTGAACTACATAATGATATGAGATTACAATGCACTAATAAAAGTATTTAATGCCCAAATCTCTATACTTCCATGATTATTTCTCTATGGAAAATTGCCAAGAACAGAAACTCTCAGTCAAAACTATGAATACTTTTAAGCCTCAAAATATCAGTGCCCAGGCACCTGCCCCAGGCCTCAGCATCACCTCGGCGGCCTCTGCGCGAGGTACCAGACCTCGGGGTCCCCCTGCATCACCCGGGCGGCCTCTGCACCCGCCCCGGGGCTCAGCATCCCCCTGCGTCACGCCAGCAGCCTCTGCACCTACCCGTCCTGGGCCTCGGCATCCCACTGCATCACCCTGGCGGACTCTGCGCCCAACACGGACCTCAGCGTCCTCCCATGTCACCCCAGTGGCCCCTGCGCCAGGTACCAGACCTTGGCGTCCTCCCGCGTCACCCCGGCGGCCTCTGTGCCCGCCCCAGACCTTGGCATCCTCACGCATCACCCTGGCGGCCCCTGCACCCGCCCTGGACCTCGGCGTCCTCCCAAGGGACCTCAATGACCCCTGTGACCAGCCCCGGGCCTCTGCGTCCTACCACGTCACCCTTGGCAGCCTCTGCGCCCGCCCCGGACCTCGGCGTCCTCCCACATCACCCCAAAGGCCTCTGCGACCAGCCCCAGACCTTGGCGTCCTCCTGCATGGCCCAGCGGCCCATGCACCTGGCTCCGGACCCTTGGGTCCTCCCGCCTCACCCCAGCGGCCCTTGCGCCTGGCCTCGGACCCCGGTGTCCTCTCGCATCACCCCCCCATGGCCCCTGTGCCCAGCCCCAGCCCCCAGTGTCCTCTAGGGTGATCTGGGCGGCCCTCTGCGCCCGTCCTCAGACCCCCACACCCCACCTCGGACTCCCACACCCTCAAGCGCAACCAGGACAACCCTGTGTGCCCGGCCTCAGACCCCAGCGTCCTCCTGCAGGACTGAGGCGGCCCTCCGGGCCATGCCTCAGAACCCAGTGCCATACTGTGCGACCCGGGCGGCCCTCCAGGCCTAGCCTCAGACCCCGGCAACCTCCCGTGTGTCCTGGGCAGCCTTCCGTGCTCTGCCTCGGACTCCGGTGCAGCCACCCGAGATCCAGAGCCTGCACCTCTCTCCCCCGCATGGGAGCCTCTGTGCTGCACTTCAGAGCCCAGATAACCTCCGGCGCCACCACCCCACCCAAGACCTGCGCGACTCTCCGGGCTGTCTCTGAGTCAGGGCGTGCCCCTGCACTGCCACCTGAGCTCTAGGAGCACATGCTCCCCTCTGGGATGCACGCATGATCCTCTGTGCTGTGCCTCAGAGCCTGTGCACCCATAGGCGCTTCTACTCAATACCCGGAGCCCGCACCTCCCACGGGCCCTTTCGAAATCCTCAGAGCCCTGGCACCCTCTGGGGACATTGCCCGAGACTTGGAGCACGTGTGCATCCCTAGAGGGCCGGGCGACCCCCAGCACGCGTGCCTCGGAAACAGCACCTTCCAGCACCGTCACCCGCGCCTCAGTGCCCAACACCGCGCCTCGAAGTGCTCCACACGTGCCAATACCTGAGCTCCGGAGCCTGCATACCCCTCCACACACAATATCATGCCCCAGCCAACCAGACAAGAGGGATCCACAGCCTGCAGTGTACTGACCCAATTGGGACTACAGGAACCATCAAGAGGTCTCCTACACAGAAAGGAAGATGATGCGGAGGCAATAGAAACACAAATGGAAAACACCGAGAATACAAGAATGAGGAATAGCGAGGAAACAAGAAACACCCACAATTCATCAACAAGTGAGATTACTGACTCTGACCTGCAGGAAATGCAAGACGGAGAATTCTGAATTTTGATCTTCAGAATGATGAAAGGCCTCAAAGAAAGCATAGAGGAGATGAAGGAGGAAGTTGAGGCTCTAAGGAAAAATCAGAAAGAAACTCTGAACGAAATGAAGGAGTCAATAAACGAATTAAAGACTGCAATAGAAACCAACTCTAGTAGGCTCAACCGCATGGAAAATAGGGTATCACTCCTGGAAGACAGCTCATTCAAAACTGAGAACACAGTCAATGATATACAGAAGATATTACAACACATCGTGGCCATTCAAGAAATACAGACCAATGCAAAACATCCTAATATAAGGATAAAAGGCATTGAAGAAGGTGTAGAAGCACAGACCAAGGGTATAAGAAACCTCTTCAAAGAAATAATTTCAGAGAATTTTCCGAACATAGAGAAAGACTTGGATATACATATACAGGAGACACATAGAACACTGTTAAGACAAGACCAAAGAAGGACCTCCCCTCGCCACATAATAATTACAATGACTAACATAGAGGCCAAAGAAAGAATCCTAAAAGCAGCAAGAACAAAAGAACGGGTGACATACAGGGGCAAAACAATAAAAATCACCCCAGACTTCTCCACCCAAGTCAGGAATGCCAGGAGGGATTAGTACAAAGTACTCTGGACCCTGGAAGAAAACAACTTCCAACAAGATTGAAATATCCAGCAAAGCTATCATTTAAAATTGGTGGAGAAATAAAAATGTTCCATGATAAACAAACATTTAAAGAATTCATGAGGACCAAGCCAACACTAGAGAAAATCCTAAAAGAAATAAACCACAAAGAAGGAAAAACAAGCAATTTTCAGAACCACAGGAGAGGTGAACTCCACCAGGTAGACAACTAAACAAGGAGATTTGTCACCAAAGCAAATAGAAAATAAAACTCAAAATGATAGGAAACAAAAATCATATCTCTCTAATAACATTGAATGTCAAAGGACTCAACTCCCCAATTAAAAGGCACAGACTGGCAATGTGGATCAAAAAGCATAACCCAACTATATGCTGTCTACAAGAAACTCACCTTCTAGCCAAAGATACTCATACACTAAAGGTAAAAGGATGGAAAAAGATATACCATTCAAACGGAGATCGAAAACAAGCAGGGGTAGCAATGCTTATATCAGACAAAACAGACTTTAAGCTAAAACACATTAGACGAGACAAAGAGGGTCACTTCTTATTAATAAAAGGAACAATCCAACAAGAAGATATAAAAATAGTAAACATTTACGCCCCAAATGTGGGCGCACCCACATTCATAAAACAAAGTCTTCGGGATATCAGGTCCCAAATAGACCCAAACACAATAGTATTGGGAGACTTCAACACACCACTCACGCCACTAGATCGATCCTC
>PVJS01037960.1:0-19641 GCA_004027185.1 Glis glis
CCGGTTTCAAAATAAAATATAAAAAATAGGGCTGGGAGTGTAGCTTGGAGGTAAAACGCCCCTGAGTTCAATCCCCGGTACCGCAAAAAAAAAAAAAAAAAAAAAGAAAGAAATAAAATCAGGCTGGGGGTATAACTTGGAGGTAGATTGCCTCTGGGTTCAATCCCCAGTACCAAAAATAAATAAATAAATAAATAAATAAATAAATAAATAAATAATAGGGCTGGGGGTGTAGCTTGAAGGTAGAATGCCCCTGGGTTCAATCTCCAGTACCACACACTTAAAAAAAGCCCGGGCCAGACAGAAGTGAAGACCTGCCACCAACCCATGCTGGGTCCAGCTCAGGGACTCCGGAGGGGCCTTCTCAGCCACAGGTGGAGGCAGGGTCATGCCTAGGAATTATAGGGGCCACCAGCAAGTTCCAGAAGAGGGGCCTGACGTGCTGGGCACAGTGGGGTACACCTGTAATCCTAGCCACTCAGGAGGCTGAGGCAGGAGGATTGCAAGCTCAAGGCCAGTCTCAGAAACTTAGTGAGACTGTCTCAAAAGAAAATAAAAAAGAGCCAGGCATGGTGGTGCACGCCTGTAATCCTAGTACTTGGGAGGCTGAGACAGGAGGATTGCAAGTTTAAGGCCAGCCTCAGCAATTTAGCAAGGTCCTCAGCAACTTAATGAGACCCTGTTTCCAAATAAAAAATAAGAGTCAGGCGTGGTGGCACACGCGTGTCATCCCAGTACTTGGGAGGCTGAAATAGGATGGTCATAGGCTTGAGGCCAGCTTCAGCAACTTAGTGAGACCCTCTGCAACTCAGTGAGACCCTGTTTCAAAATAAAACAGGGCTGGGGGTATAGCTCAGAGGTAGAATGTCCCATGGTTCAATCCCCAATCCCACAACAAATAAATAAATAAATAAATAAATAGGGCTGGGGGTATAGCTCAGAGGTAGAATGTCCCATGGTTCAATCCCCAATCCCACAACAAATAAATAAATAAATAAATAAATAAATAAATAAATAAATAGGGCTGGGGGTGTAGCTTAGAGGTAGAACACCTCTGGGTTCAATCCCCAGTGCCACACGCACACAGAGAAATTAATAAACCGCTGGGAGTATAGCTCAGTGGCAGACAGCCCCTGGTTCCTGGTTTCAATCCCCAGAACCCCTACAAACAAAAAAGGAGGAAGAGGAAGAGGAGCAGGAGGAGGAGGAGGAGAAAAGGAGCCTGGCCCAGACATGGTGGCACACACTTGAAACCCCAGCACTCAGGAGGCTGAGGCAGGAGGATTTCAAGTTGGAGGCAAGCCTGGGCAGCTCAGTGAGACCCTGTATTTTTTTTTTTTTCGGTACAGGGGATTGAACTAGGGGTGTTCTACCTCTAAGCTACAGAGTCTGAACCAGGTACAGGGGATTGAACCAAGGGTCTCAGCCGTCCTGGGGCCGGAGGTCAGGGTCCTTGGGAGGGACGAGGAGCCGGTCTGGCCAAGGCCAGGCTGATGCCGGCCAGAGGGGCCAAGCAGGGCAGAGAGGAACCCTGTGTAAGTCATCGGGCTGAGCGGAAGAAGCCAGACCCAGGAGCACTGGCTGCGTGATTCCATTTATATGAAATGGCCAGAGAGGCGAATCCCTAGAGACAGAAAGTAGATTAGTGTTTCTGGAGAGGGGAGTGACTTGCTAATGAGGACAGGATTTCCCTTCAGAGGGACAAAATGTCTTGAAACTAGATAGTGGTAATGATTGTACCTTCTGTATGCACTGAACAACTTGGAATTGCACACTTTAGTATTATGTGTTTTACCACACAAAAAGTGGAGCTTGAAAAAAAACACACTATGATGTAATTATATGCTGTCTATAAGACACACACTTTAGATCCAGAGACACGAAGACATTGAAAGTAAAAGGATAAGCCGGGCATGGTGGCCCACGCCTATAATCCCAGTACTTGGGAAGCTGAAACAGGAGGATCCGGGTTCTTGGCTAGCCTCAGCTACTTAGTGAGGCCCTCAGCAACTTAGTGAGATCCTGATTCAAAATAAAAAAAAATAAAAAGGGCTGGGTGTGTAGATTGGAAGTACAATGCCTCTGGGTTCAATCCCCAGTACCAAAAAAAAAAAAGATAACCAATGCTGGTTGGGCATACCAACAAAAGCCTGTGGTCCTAGCCCTCAAGAGACTGAGGCAGGAGGACTGCTTGCTTGAACCAAGGAGTTTGTCACTAGCCTGGGGGAGAAAAAAGCTGCTGGAGACAGGGCTGCAGGGATGTCCAGGAGCTCACGGGCAGGTGGACACAGGTGGTTGGGGGGCCAGCCCCTCAGGGCAGCCTGCCCCCGGTCTGCCTTGATGGATGAAGGCTTCTAGAATTCCCCAGTGTCCTTAGCAGCTAACAAGGTCACCTGCCAGCTCATGAAAGGGCTCGTGGGCAGGTTCAGACCTGGCTGTGCAATCCTCACAGGACTGTTTGTACATATAAGGAACGTCCCTGCTGTGGGGGACTATTCCTGGTCCCAGCTGACCTAGGTTGCCTGGGGCTACCACAAGGACCCATTGAAGAGCGTTGCCATGGCAGCCGTTCTGGAGTGGCCAAGCTGCTTAGCTAAGTGTCTGCACCCCCTCCTGCCAGTGAGGCTGTGCACCAAATGCCTGGACTGCACCCCACCCCCTTCCCTGGGCTGGCGGCATCAGCTCCCTCTGCCCCCAACAGCACAGAACAAGGGTGGGGAATCAGAAGCCTTCCTGCCTCAGCACCCACCCAAGACAGGGTGAAGGGTGCCTGGGAAACTAGAGAAGACGCCAACTACTCAGGAGGCTGAGGCAGGAAGAATGCAAATTTGAGGCTAGCCTGGGCAATTTAGCAAGACCCTGTCTCCAAATAAAGAGTCAAAAGGAATGGGGATGTAGCTCGGGTAGAGCACCCTGGGTTCAGTCTCTAGTTCTGCAACAAACGCAAAAAAAGTAAATCCAGTCATGTGTCCCCTGCTCTGATCCTCCAAGGGCTCCCACTCAGGCATGCCTCCTCCCTCAGTCATCATCCTAGCCGACATGCATCGTGTAGGGACACATACGAGATGCTTCGTGAGGAATAACTCCTGGTATCCAGGTCTACTCAAACACAGAGGTGCCTTTTTCCCGCCCAGGCTGCCTGGGGTCCAGAGCACTGTGTCTGGAGTATCGGTTGCTGGTGTCTGAGTACATTGCAGCTTAGGCCACAGGGAAGCTAAGATGAGCCCTGGGACCATGGCTGTCACTAGACAGCTTCTGTACTCCTGTCCTCTCTCCCTCTGCAGTCCATGAAGACCCTGCAGGATTTGCTTACTGACCTTTACACACTCAAGGTCACCGTCGAAAGCCTACAGAAGGATGTGGAAGGGATGAAGGATATGTTTGTAAAGGTAATCCCTCCCCACGTCCTGCAGCTTGGCCGTGCTGGTCAGGCCTCTGGTCAGGCCTCTGGTCAGCTGTCTGTCTGTCTGTCTGTCTGTCTGTCTGTCTGTCTCTCTCTCTCTCTCTCAGGGACGCCTTCCTCTGTGTTGGCTTCATTCTCAGACAGCTTCTCCCCAAGTCCTGGTGACTCTAGGCCTACACTCCACCTACCTCGCAACAAGAGAACACCTTTCCTCTGCAGAAAGTTCTGTCTGCAGCCGGGCATGGTGCAGTAATCCCAGTACTTGGGAGGCTGTAATCCCAAGTACTTGGGAGGCTGAGACCGGAGGATCTGGGTTTGCGGCCAGTCTCAGCTACTAAGTGAGGCCCTCCCCAACTTAGTGAGACCCTGTTTCAAAATAAAGAATAAAAAATAGGGCTGGGAGTGTAGCTCAGAGGTAGAATGCCCCTGGGTTCAATCCCCAGTACTGCAAAAAAAAAAAAAAAAAAAAAGAAAAGAAACTGTCTACACTGAAGAGTGGGATAAACCTCACACAGGCACACACCAGTTCTTCCGCAGCCCCAAGCCACCAATGCCAGCAGGTTCCGGTCCCCAGCATGACAAGGAAGGACACGGGCTCCCCAAAGCCTGAGCTAGCTGCCTCTCGTCCCCAGCTGGAGAGTCAGAGCTGGAGTGTGAAGCCGGGTCTCCACACCCCCAGCCAGCGTCGTGGCTGATGTGTAGCCCCTGGCCCCAGAGAGCAGGACTTGATGTGTCAGTCCTGGTTCACGGGTGACTGTGTGCGCTTCACCTTCCATCTCGGCCTGGGTAGCTCCTGTCTGAGCAGAAAGGGTGCTGTCAGGAAGCCATGATATGAAACACTGAAAGGACTCCTGGCGCCAGTCTGGTTGAGAAACAATGCCTCCTTGGCCTACCTGTTGGAGATTTTGTGTGTGCATATGTGTGTGTGTGTGTGTGTGTGTGTGTGTGTGCGTGTGTAATTGGAATTGAATCCAGGGGCATTCTAACTCTGAGCTACACCCCCAGCCCTGTTTTTTATTCTTTATTTAGAAACAGGGTCTCGCTAAGTTGCGGAGGGCCTCACTAAGTAGCTGAGGCTGGCCGCGAACCTGCGATCCTCCTGTCTCAGCCTCCCAAGTACTGGGATTACAAGCATGTGCCACCAGGCCCAGCCTGTTGGAAAGTCTTAATGTGCTTTTTTCTACTCAAGGCTCTTAGAAGTCCTGTAGTATAGAAATCCAGTGAATGAGTTGGACGTGATGGTGCACACTTTTTTTTTTTTTGTGGTACCAGGGATTGAACACAGGGGAGTTCTACCTCCGCGCTATACCCCCGGCCCTATTTTTTATAATTTATTTTGAAACTGAGTCTCACGAAGTTGCAGAGGGCCTCACTAAGAGGAGAGAGAGAGACAGACAGACAGACAGATAGCGAGAGAGCTGAGGCTGGCCGTGAACCCGGATCCTCCGATCTCTGCCTCCCAAAGTACTGGGATTACAAGTGTGCGCCACCACGCCCGGCTGATGGTGCACACTTGTAATCCCAGTAGTTGGGAGGCTGAGACAAGAGGATCCAGGTTCTCAGCCAGCCTCAGCTACTTAGTGAGGCCCTCCGCAACTTAGTGAGACCCTGTTTCAAAATAAAGAATAAAAAATAGGGCTGGGGATGTAGCTTGGATGTAGAATGCCCCTGGGTTCAATCCCCAGCACCAAAAAAAAAAAAAAAAAGAAAAATCCAGTGAATGCTTCTTAGCCCAGCAATTCCCAAGCTGACTTGTCTATAGAACCTTGGGCCCCCTATTCCTTCACTGGTAAACTCGTCCTTCTCAAGCGCTTGGTCATCTAGCATTGTGGGAAGCAGCGGGGCGGGGACCAGAACCTGGACCCCCAGCACACAGCACAGACTCAGGTCATTTGACAGATACGCCCAGAAAGACTGGAGCTGTTCTTTGATGACTTGAAAATACAAAGCCGGAAGATGGGTGCTATTCAGAGGGAGATGGTGAGCTGAGGCGCGTCCTCCCTCCCTGGGTGCTGGGGCAGAGGGGGCGGGAGGAGAACCTGCTCTGGGAAGGCTCCTTTGTCAATGTGGAGGGCAGTGTGGGCAGCCAGCCACCGAGAGCAGGTGTGGGGCCGTGTAGACAGTGAGCCATGGAGGGCACTGTCCCCCAGGCCCACACCCCGAATTCCCTACCACACTCCACAGATGTCTCTCCAGAAAAAGATTCACAACATCCCCAAATCCGAGGAAATGGTGCTCTGGAGCAGTCTCCATGAGGCCATGTTCATGCCGGTGAGTGGAGGGGCAGGAGGCGGGGTGGGGCGTGGGAGGGTCCAGCTCGGCACCCTAAGCCCCCTCTTCCACAGGAAGCTTCTTCGCTAGAGCAGGATCTGTCCCGCCGGTGGCAGACCACAGATCAGTTCCCAGAGGCCACCCCGGCCCAGACTGAGTCCCACCATGTCCCAGAGTCCACCCAGGGCACCCAGTTCCTGCAGACCATCTGGCACAGTAAAGTCTTCGAACTCCTACCAGAGGATGCGCCTGCCCAGGCACATTCGTTCAGCAGTGCCCAAGTGCTAGGCCCGCTTCAGGACCTCACACCGAAGCCTGGACCTGACCTTGGACCTGTCCCCGGTCCTGGGCCTGTCCCTGGACCTGCTCCTGGGCCTGAGCCTGAACTTGTACCTGCCCCTGGGCCTGCGCCTGCCCCTGGGCCTGCGCCTGCCCCTGGGCCTGCGCCTGCGCCTGCCCCTGGGCCTGCGCCTGCCCCTGGGCCTGCGCCTGCCCCTGCCCCTGGACCTGCGCCTACCCCTGGGCCTGCGCCTGCCCCTGGACCTGCGCCTGGGCATGTGCTGGGGCCGCAGACCAGGTTCATGCCTATGCCGGGGCCTGGTGTGACACCTGGGTTTGTGTCAGCACCTTGGCCTATGTTTGGACCTGGACCTGTCCCAGGGTCTTGGCCCTTGCCACCAGAAAGCCAGCCTGGACCCAGAGGCTGGCCTGGGGTTCCCCTTCAGCCTCCTTTGGGCCACGACTTCCAGCCTGGCACAGGCCCATCAGGCTTCCAGTACCCCTTCCCGCAGCTGCTCTCCAGTGCTCCACCGCCAGCCCGGGAGCCCGGATCATCCTGGCCTTGGGCGCAGTTACGCCAGCCCCACAAGGCCAGGTCCCGCCATCTCCCGTCCCTGGAGGAAGATGTGGATGAGTTTTACACCTACTACACGGGCAGCCCTCAAGAAGAGGCCCCCCAGGATGAAGCCACCAAGGCCCCAGAAGCAGCTCCTAAGGGGCACAAAAGCACCCTGCAGCGGATGAAGACCACTGTCAACGTCGCCGCCCGCGCCGCTGCAGCCTATGCCACCGCTGCCACCAAAGCTGCCCGGGCGGCTAAGGCTGCTGCCAAGGCCATCCACCATGCCCCTGCCTCCAAATTGGCCGCCAGGGCCACCATAGTGGCTGCATCTGGGCCCTTCAGTGCCTATGCAGATACCCTGGGCTCAGAGTCTTCCCGTGGGGCCATCGGCCCCACCCCCTCGGGGGAAGAGAGTGAGGAGGAAGAGCTGGTTTTGGACTATGACTTTCCAGAGTTCCCTGTCTACTTCCCCTCCAACAGAAGTTTTTCTCAGGCCATGGTGGCCGCTAGGCAAGCCTCAAGTCCCGAGGAGAAGAAGGCAGCTGTCAGGTACTCCATGGGCCACTTTGCTCAAATCCCCGTCCAGCAGGTCACCCTGAAGGAGGAGTTCGCCCAGCTGTCATCCAACCTGCAACAGCGCTTGACCTATCTAGGTAGGCCTGGCCTGGCCCCGGCAAGGAGGCCCAGGCCTTTCCTGCAGCCCGCTGCCTCTGTTTAGCTCCCCCCGACTCCCCACCACCCCGCAAAAATCCACATTCAGTCATTAGCCATTCATTCCTTTGACTGAAACATTAATCTCTTGTCTATTATTTTACTAAGAATGTACAGTGAGGTCTTATCTTGGGGGAGAAAGGTTATTAGGGTCTAAAGCTGGGTTCCCTGAATCTACAGCTTGCTTGCTTTATTTATTTATTCATTTATTTGTTATTTTTTGGTACTAAGGATTGAACCCAGAGGCATTCTACCTCCAAGCTACATCCCCAGCCCTATTTTATTTTTTATGTTGAAACAGGGCCTTACTAAGTTGCTGAGGGCCTTGCTAAATTGCTGAGGCTGGCCTTGAACCTGTGATCCTCCTGTCTCAGCTTCCCAAGCACTGGGATTATAGGAGTGTGCCACCATGCACAGCATCCCCAGTCCTTTTTATTTTTCATTTGTTTGTCAGCAAAATAACGAGACTTTTGGCAACCTAGCAAGATCCTGTTTCCAAGTGAAAAATAAAACCTGCGATCCTCCTGTTTCAGCCTCCTAAGTACTAGGATTACAAGCAAGTGCCACCACACCCAGCTTATTTATTTTATGAGACAAGGTCTTGCTCAATTACTGAGGCTGAGCTGGGTATGGTGGTGCACGCTTGTAATCCCAGTACTTGGGAGGTGGAGACCCGAGGATCCCGGTTCGAAGCCCAGCTTCAGCTACTTAGTGAAGCCCTCCGCAACTTCGTGAGACCCGGTTTCAAAATAAAGGATAAAAAATAGGGCCGGGGGGTGTAGCTTGGAGGTAGAACGCCCCTAGGTTCAATCTACGGTACCACCAAAAAAAAAAAAAAAATTACTGAGGCTGGCCTCAGACTTGTGATCTTCCTGCTTCAGCCTCCCAAATCTCTGGGATTACAGGTGTGTGCCACCATACCCAGCTCAGAAAACTTGTTTTCAACAACCCATAAAATAGTCCTGCGCAGTGTTTTCATAAATTTTGCTCAGCCAGAAAGTGACCACTGAACAGAGTCCAGAAGAAGTGGTCATCTTGGGATTAGGAGCAACTCCCAGGCAGAAATATGTACCCTTAGAGACCACAGTCCCATTCTGGGTGGCAAGGGGACCCGTAGGTTTATGCCCATGGTGAGCACACTCACCACAGAATGTGTGGTGGCGCAGGCCTATAATCTCAGACCTTGGGAGGCTGAGACAGGAGGATTGCAGGTTCAAGGCCAGCCTCAGCAACTTAGTGAGATCCTGTTTCAAAAAAAAGCTGGGCATGGTGGCGCACACTTGTAGTCCCAATACTTGGGAGGCTGAGACAGGAGGATCACAGGTTCGCGCCAGCCTCAGCTTCTTAGTGAGGCCTCTGCAACTTAGTGAGACCCTATTTCAAAATAAAGAATAAAAAATAGGGCTGGGGGTGTAGCTCAGAGGTAGAATGACCGTGGGTTCAATCCACAGTACCCCCCCCAAAAAAAAGAATAGCAGAAACAGTCCATCCTCACCAGCCTTGACATTGTTCCTGACTCTGACCACTAGGGGGCTCCACAAAGACGACTGCTGGGTCCCACCCCCAGAACTTCTTTTTTTGGGGGGGGTACCTAGGATTGAGCCCAGAGGCATTCTACCTCCGAGCTACACCCCCGGCCCCATTTTTTGTACTTTATTTTGAAACCGGGTCTCACGAAGTTGCAGAGGGCCTCACTAAGTAGCTGAGGCTGGCCAAGAACCCGGATCCTCCGGTCTCCGCCTCCCAAGTACTGGGATTACAAGTGTGCGCCCGGCGTCACCCCCAGAACTTCTGACTGTATTTCTTTCTGTTTTCTGGTAGTGTTGTTGAGGATTGAACCCAGCGCTCTGCACATGTTAGGCAAGTGCTCTACCACTGAGCTACACCCCCAGCCCAAGAATTTGCACTTCTAACCCGTTCTCAGTTATGCTGGCGCTAATACTAATGCTGTGGTCCCAGGGAACCCACTTTGAGATCCACTGCCATACACACTTTTTTTTTTTTTTTTTTTTTTTTTTTTGCGGTACCGGGGATTGAACGCAGGGGCGTTCTACCTCTGCGCTACGCCCCCGGCCCTATTTTTTTATACTTCATTTTTGAAACCGGGTCTCACGAAGTTGCAGAGGGCCTCACTAAGGAGAGAGAGAGAGAGAGAGAGAGAGAGAGAGAGAGAGCTGAGGCTGGCCGCGAACCCGGATCCTCCGGTCTCTGCCTCCCAAAGTACTGGGATTACAAGCGTGCGCCACCACGCCCGGCTCCATACACACTTTTTTTCATGTTATTGGGGATTGAACCCAGGGGCATTCTACCTCTGAGTTACACCCCCAGCCCTATTTTATTCTTTTGTGATACTGGGGATTACAAATATGAGCCACCATGCCCGGCTTATATTTTTATTCTGAAACAGGGCCTCGCTAGGTTGATGAGAGTCTCACTACTTGCTGAGGCTGTCCTTGAACATGCAATCCTCCTGTCTCAGCCTCTCAAGTACTGAGACACAAGTGTGCCCCACCACACCCGGATTAACCCTACACACTTTGAATTGTCTTCTTGCTTTTATTAAATAAACCCTAGCTAGTTATTTTAACCTCTAGCTAGTTATTCTCGCCAGGTTGATGGGAGTCCCACTACTTGCTGAGGCTGTCCTTGAACCTGTGATTCTCCTGTCTCAGCCTCCCAAGTACTGAGATACAAGCATATGCCACCATGCCCAGCTTAACCCTACACACTTTGAATTGTCATCTTGCTTTTTCATTTTCTGAATAGCACAGTAACTGAATTCATCAAAGTCACATCCTCATTTGGCACTTTTGATGGGCAGTGTTATTCTACGAATCTCAGGGGGAAAAAATAGATCTTTCAAGCTGGGCGTGGTGGCGCACACTTGTAATCCCAGTACTTAAGAGGCTGAGACAGAAGGATAGCAGGTTCGCAGCCAGCCTCAGCTACTTAGTGAGGCCCTCCGCCACCTAGCAAGACCCTGTTTCAAAATAAAAAAATAGCCGGGCATGGTGGCGCACGCTTGTAATCCCAGTACTTTGGGAGGCGGAGACCGGAGGATCCGAGTTCTCGGCCAGCCTCAGCGCGTGCATGCGCGCTCGCGCTCTCTCTCTCTCTCTCTCTCTCTGTCTCTCTCCCTGTCTCTCTCTCTATATATATACCTAGTGAGGCCCTTCGCAACATCGTGAGACCCGATTTCAAAATAAAATATACAAAAAAATAGGGCCGGGGGTGTGGCGCAGAGGTAGAACGCCCCTGCATTCAATCCCCGGTACCACAAAAAAATAAAAAATAAAAAAATAAAATAAAATAGGGCTGGGAGTGTAGCTCGGAGGTAGAATGCCCCTGGGTTCAATCCCTGGTACCACACACACACACACACAAAAAAAAAAAATACAAAGAAAGAAAGAAATAGGGCTGGGGGTGTAACTCAGAGGCTGGGGGTGTAACTCAGAGGTAGAAGGTGCCTTGGTTCAATCCCCACTACCCCCCCAACACACACACATGAGCTGGGAGTGGTGGCGCATGCCTGTCATTCTAGTAGTTGAGAGGCTGAGACAGGAGGATCACAGATTTATTTTGGGGGGGTATTGGGGATTGAACCCAGGGGCCTTCTACCTCCAAGCTACACCCCCAGCCCTATTTTATTCTATTATTTTTTCTTAATTTTTTTGTGGTACCAGAGATTGAACTCAGGGGCATTCTACCTCCAAGCTACATCCCCAGTCCTATTTATTTATTTATTTATTTATTTATTTTGCGGTACTGGAGATTGAACCCAGGGGCATTCTACCTCTGAGCTACACTCTCAGCCCTAGTTTTTATTCTTTATTTTGAAACAGGGTCTCACTAGGTTGCGGAGGGCCTCACTAAGTAGCTCAGGCTAGCCGTGACCCCGGATCCTCCAGTCTCAGCCTCCCAAGTACTGGGATTACAAGCGTGCATCACCAAGCCCGGCTCCCAGGCCTATTTTTTATTCTTTATTTTGAAACAGGTTCTCACTGATTTGCAGAGGACCTCACTATGTAGCTGAGGCTGGCCGTGAATCCTGTCTCAGCCTCCCAAGTACTGGGATTAAAAGCATGCGTCACCACACCCGGCTTTATTCATTTTATTTATTTATTTATTTATTTTTTGCGGTACTGGGGATTGAACCCAGGGGCGTTTTACCTCCGAGCTACACCCCCGGCCCTATTTTTTATACTTTATTTTGAAACCGGGTCTCACGAAGTTGCGGAGGGCCTCACTATGTAGCTGAGGCTGGCTGCGAACCTGCGATCCTCCTGTCTCAGCCTCCCAAGTACTGGGATTTCAGGTGTGCACCACCACACCCAGCTAGTCTTTTATTTTGAAACAGGGTTTCACTAAGCTGTGGAGGGCCTCACTAAGTAGCTGAGGCTGGCTGCGAACCCGATCCTCCTGTCTCAGCCTCCCAAGTACTGGAAGTGTGTGCCACCAGGCCCGGATCCTAGTTCCACTTGAAAAAAAATGTGGCTACTAGAATATCTAATATAACCTCCAACTCAGTATACTTCTGGGGGACAGTGGGGCCTTAGCTGCCTCCTGGGAAGGGACTGGCGCTCCCTGGAAGCCTCTGACAGCCACGCCCTCGCTCGCTTTCAGCTAACTCCGGAGGCTCCTCCAAGCTTACCACGGCAGTGGATGTTCTGCAGGAAAAGCTCAACAACATCCAGAAATCCAGGCTAAAGGTCAGTGTCCCTGGCAGAGAGGAGCCCACCCCCACCCATGTACCCTCCAGGTTGAGCACTGTTCCTGGGTTGAGCACTGTTCTTGGAGTGGCTGGGAGGCAGGCCCAGGGAGGGCATGAGGCACCCGGGCAGCTGCAGCCCCGCAGAGACCAGGAGGCAGGCGTGGGTCCCAGTGGTGGGGCGGCTGCGGGATTCCTTCTGAAGGCATCTCAGGCAGCTGTCAAGAGGGTGGCTTGAGCCCGGCGTGGTGACGCACGCTTGTAATCCCAGTACTTGGGAGGCTGAGACAGGAGGATGGCAGGTTCATGGCCAGCCTCAGATACTTAGTGAGGCTCTCTACAACTTAGTGAGACCCTGTTTCAAAATAAAGAACAAAAAATAGGGCTGGGGGTGTAGCTTGGAGGTAGAATGCCCCTGGGTTCAATCCCCAGTACCACAAAAAAAAAAAAAAAGGGTGGCTCGGAGCACCCAGGTCAGGTTCCTCCTGGCAGCAGACCCCTTCCAGCCATGGCGACCTCCGATGTGGGGGCCTCACCTGCCTCTGTCTCCCTTGTTTAGGAAGAGGAACTTGAGAGGATTTGGGGCCATCAAATAGAGACGATGAAGAATCACTACATGGTGCTTGACAGGGCTGTGGAAAAGCTCCAGATTCGCCTGGATGAGTTCAAGGTTCGCAGGTCGGGGCCGCGAAAGGGCAGGGAAGGCGGGGCTTCCTCATCAGGATCTTCAGACCCTCCCCAGAGGTTTTGCAGATGGGAGATGCGCTGATGGCCAGTCGGGAGCCCTAGGATCTTTTACTGTATGTTAATTACACTTAAGCCGGGTGTGATGGTGCACGCCTGTAATCCCACTACTTGGGAGGCTGAGGCAGGAGGATCACAACATTTGAGGCCAGCCTCTGCAATTTAGTAAGACCCTGTCTTGAAATAAAAAATAAAGAGAGCTGGGATCAGACGTGGTGGTGCACACCTCTAATCCCAGTACTTGGGAGGCTGAGAGGAGGATCACGGGTTCGAGGACAGCCTGCACAACTTGGTGAGACCCTGTTTCAAAATAAAAAATAAAATAGGGCTGGGGTATTATTCAGAGGTAGAATGTCTCTGGGTTCAATCCCCAGTACCACAAAAATAAATAAATAAATAAATAAATAAATAGAGCTGGGATCAGGCGTGGTGAGACACACCTGTAATCCCAGTACTTGGGAGGCTGAGACAGGTTTGAAGACAGCCTCAGCAATTTATTGAGGCCCTCTGAAATTTAGGGACACCCAATTTTTGTATGTGTGTGTGGTACTGGGGATTGAACCCAGGGGCATTCTACCTCTGAGCCACACTCCCAGCCCTATTTTTTTATTCTTTATTTTGGAACAGGGTCTAAATTTCAGAGGGCCTCACTAAGTAGCTAAGGCTGGCCGCGAACCTGGATCTTCCTGTCTCAGCCTCCCAAGTACTGAGATTACAAGCGTGCGCAACCACGCCCTGCTCAGGGACACCCAGTTTCAAAACAAAAAATAAGCCAGGCATGGTGGTGCATACCTATAATCCCAGTATTTGAGAGGCTGAGACAGGAGGATCGCAGGTTAGAGGACAGCCACAGCAAGTAGTGAGATTCTCATCAACCTAGCAAGACTTGTTTCAAAATAAAAATAAAATAGGGCTGGGAATGTAGCTCAGAGTTAGAATGGCCCTGGGTTCAATCCCCAGTACCAAAAATAAATAATAAAATAAAATAGGGCTGGAGGTATAGCTCAGAGGTAAAATGCCTCTGGGTTCAATCCCCAGGACCAATAAATAAGTAAACAAGTCATGGGAGAAGGATGGCTTTCTTTCTTTTTTTTTTTTTTTTTGCAGAACTGGGATTGAACCCAGGGGCATTCTACCTCCGAGCCACACCCCCAGCCCTATTTTTTTATTCTTTATTTTGAAACCGGGTCTCACTAAGTTGCAGAGGGCCTCACTAAGTAGCTGAGGCTGGCCGCGAACTTGGATCCTCCAGTCTCAGTCTCCCAAGTACTGGGATTACAAGCGTGTGCCCCACCACGCCCGGCTAGAAGGATAGCTTTCTCAACTCAGGATTAGCGGGGTCCTTGGCTTACGGGGCGGAAACAAATTTCAGCCTGTACCAGAGTCATAGACAGAGGTTTATTTAGGGAAGTAAGAAATACACATTCAAGAGAGAATGTGGGGCCAGGCATGGTAGCGTATGCTTGTAATCCCAGTACTTTGGGAGGCAGAGACCCGAGGATCCAGGTTCGCGGCCAGCCTCAGTGCTCTGTCTCTCTCTGTCTCTCTCTCTCTCTCTCTCCTTAGTGAGGCCCTCTGCAACTTCGTGAGACCCGGTTTCAAAATAAAGTATAAAAAAT
This sequence comes from Glis glis, assembly GCA_004027185.1. Lineage (NCBI taxonomy): Eukaryota > Metazoa > Chordata > Mammalia > Rodentia > Gliridae > Glis > Glis glis. Next base: position 14,298 of record PVJS01037960.1, read on the forward strand.
AGGGCCAGGGGTGTAGCGCGGAGGTAGAACGCTCCTGGGTTCAATCCCCGGTACCGCAAAAAAAAAAAAGAGAATGTGGGCCACCTCCAGGGTGCGAAAGGCGCCCTTGGGCGTGCAAGGCTCTTCTCTTATAGGGGACTTCCGTGAGGGGCACATGGCAAGCATGTGAGGGGCTGAGCCGGCTCCCCTTGACTTTCTGGACCTTTTTTTTTTTGGTACTGGGGATTGAACCCAGGGGCATTCTACCTCCGAGCTACACCTCCAGCCCTATTTTTTATCCTTTATTTTGAAACAGGGTCTCACTAAGTTGCAGAGGGCCTCACTAAGTAGCTGAGGCTGGCCACGAACCCGAATCCTCCTGTCTCAGCCTCCCAAGTACTGGGATTACAAGCGTGCACCAACATGCCTAGCTTTTCTGGACCTTTAAAGAAGTCAGGCCTAATGCACTAGCCAATAGAATGCCCCTGGGTTCCATCCCCAGTACCCCCTCCAAAAATAAAATAAATAAATAAATAAAACTGTAGTGCTATTGAAGAAAACACAGAGTATCTTCACAGACTTGAGCTGACTTCACAGACTTGATATTTAGGACATAAATATCAAGTTCTAGTTAATGGTGTACATGGTAAATATTAAAAAGTAAAATATACTGAGCTGGGCATGGTAGTCCACACCTGTATTTGGGAGGCTGAGACAGGAGGATTACAGGTTCAAGGCCAGTCTCAGCCACTTGGTGAGCCCCTCAGCAACTTAGCAAGACCCTGTTTCAAAATAAAAAATAGCCGGGCGTGGTGGCGCACGCTTGTAATCCCAGTACTTGGGAGGCAGAGACTGGAGGATCCGGGTTCGCGGCCATCCTCAGCTACTTAGTGAGGCCTCGGCAACTTCGTGAGACCCGGTTTAAAAATAAAGTATAAAAAAAATAGGGCTGGGAATGTAGCTCGGAGGTAGAAAGCCCCTGGGTTCAATCCCCAGTACCGCAAAAAAAAAAATAAATAATAAAATAAAATAAAAATAAAAATAAATAAAAAATAAAAAGGGCCAGGGGTATAGCTTGGAGGTACAGTGCCCTTAGGTTCAATTTCCAGCTCCAATAACTAATAACTAACTAAATGAATGAATACAAATTAAAAATTAAAAAAGTTCGGAGGTCTGGGGGCTCTGAGAAGGTAGGGAAGGGTAGGACTTCCTCGTAGGGATTTTCAGATCCTCCCCAAAGGTTTTGCAGGTGGGGGATGCACTGACAGCTGGGACATTTTACTGTGTGTAAATTACACTTAAGTCAGATGCAGTGACGCACGCCTGTAATCCCAGTATTTGGGAGGTATGAGTGGTGCACACATGCCTGTAATCCCAGTACCAAGGGCTGGGGGTGTAGCTCCGAGGTAGAACGTCCCTGGGTTCAATCCCCAGTACCAAGAAAAAAAAAGAAAAAGAGGAGCCACAACTGCAGAGATGGAAACCAGAGCACAGGTGACCGAGAACCCCGAATCCCCAGAACCTTGAGGAGGACTTCGATCATGCTCCGAGCACAGGGTGGGGTGAGAGCTGAGTTTATCTCCATTTCTAGAAGCTCTCACGCCCCAGCGGGCACGTTTCCCTGTGCAGGAATCAAAGCGAGAGACGCGTCCTGGCGGCGCTCACTGAATGCCGTGGGCTCCATCTGCTGCCATCTGGAGCATCCTTCCTTGGAACTGCTGAGCGCGCGCACTGGCGGGTTTGTACATGAAACCGCACAAGCAGGAGGCAGCAGCCGACACAGCCGTGGGTGTCAGCCTGAAACCCGACTGCAAGTCCTCCAGCCACACTGCAGACCTGACCAGAGTGCTACGCCTCGTCCCTGCCCCCGGCCTGCCGCAGATGAGAAGGCTGGCAGCAGGAGAGCCACCTGTCCCAACAGAGCAGATGGCATGTTGTCATTCTCTGTCACTATCAGAGAACAGTGTGCAAATAGCTCAGCCACACAAGCGCCCTTCAAACTGTGTCGTCCCCTCCCACACTGAACGGGAGTGACCTGTGTGACCAACAGGATATTGCAGAAATGATGGTGTGGACTTCAGAAGTGTGGTCACAAAATAAACCACGGTCCCTGCTCTCAGATCGCTTGCTCTATGGAAGCCAGAAACCGTTGTGAGGATGCTCAGGCAGCCCTGGGGAGACGCAGCTGGGAGTCCTCCCACCACCAGCCCACACAGACTCACCAGCCTGCGAGGCAGATCCAGCCGGTCACAGCTGACATGGACTGCAGTTTCCCAGAGAGCCTGAGTCGGAACCACCTGGCTAAGCCAGGCCTGGTGGTGCACGCCTGTAACCCCAGTACTTGGGAGGCTGAGACAGGAGGATCGCAGGTTCAAGGACAGCCTCAGCAAGAAGTGAGGCTCTCTGCAACTTAGTGAGACTAGTGAGACCCTGTTTCCAAGTAAAAATAAAATAGGGCTGGGGGTATAGCTCAGAAGTAGAAGGCCCCTGGGTTCTATCCCCAGTACCACACACACACAAAAAGAACTACCTGGCTATACCAACAGAAAATAAGCCAGGCATGATGACAGGTTCGAGGCCAGTCTCAGCAACTTAGCAAGACCCTCAGCAACCTAACAAGACCCTGTTTCAAAATAAAATATAAAAATACAGCTGGGGAGCCAGGCGTGGTGGCGCACACCTGTAATCCCAGGAGGATTACAGGTGAGACAGGAGGATCTCAGATTTGCAGCCAGCCTCAACAATTTAGTGAGTCTCTCCACAACTTAGTGAGACCCTGTTTCAAAACAAAAAAATAAAAAGGGCTGGGGTGTAGCTCAGAGGTAGAATGCCCCTAGGTTCAATCCCCAGCACCAAAATAAAACCAAACTTGTAGAACACAACAAAAGAGAAACTTAGAGGGAATTGTGCAGTCTTAAATACTTAGGGTTAAGGAAGAAAAACAGCCTATCAAGAGTGGTTGAAGCCGGGCGTGGTGGCGCACGCTTGTAATCCCAGTACTTTGGGAGGTGGAGACCGGAGAATCTGGGTTCGCGGCCAGCCTCAGCTCTCTCTCTCTCTCTCTCTCTCTCTCTCTCTATCTCTACCTAGTGAGGCCCTCCGCAACTTCGTGAGACCCAGTTTCAAAATAAAGTATAAAAAATAGGGCCGGGGGCGTAGCACGGAAGTAGAACACCCCTGCGTTCAATCCCCGGTACCCAAAAAAAAGAGTGGTTGAGACTAATGTAGACTTACCTCCTGGGGCCGAGGAAAGCGCCAACCTTCCCCGAAGCCAGGGCTGCTTGGTACACAGCAGAAGAGAGTTCTGCAGCCAAGAAAGAACTGGGGACCAGTGTCGGTGACTCACACCGCACAAAGGACACGTCAGCCAGCAGTGAACACAGAAGTCGGTGACTGGTGGACAACGAAGTCTAGAATATAAAATCCTCCACCTAAAGCCCTGTGCACACGGTTGCCTGTAAATTCCCCTACACGTCAGAACCTGCGATGGTGGCAATGTTGGAGACGCAGGCCAGCGTGGATGTCACATCTGCCTTCCTGGACCGCAACATCAGTCCATGTAGGGAGCCTTACATGTCAGCAGCGTGATGGAGAGGAAAGACCCTGAGACCCCATCATGAGACCCAGCTCTGTCCTGCGTTTGTCACGGCGTGTGCCTTCCTGTGCAGGACACTTCCCATGATACCACCTCAAGGGGACAGTTTAGCTGGGTGCAATGGTGCACACCTGTAATCTCAGTACTTGGGAGACTTGGGACTGGGATTACAGGCATGTGCCATCATGCCCGGCTTATTTTTTATTCTTTATTCTGAAACAGGGTCTCACTAAATTGCAGAGGGCCTCACTAAGTAGCTAAGACTGGCTGCGAACTTGTGATCCTCCTGTCCCAGGCTCCCAAGTACTGGGATTACAAGCATGTACTACCACACCCAGCTAAATAAATAAATTTTTTTTTTGGCGGTACCGGGGATTGAACCCAGGGGCATTCTACCTCCGAGCTACACCCCCAGCCCTATTTTTTATTCTTTATTTTGAAACCGGGTCTCACTAAGTAGCTGAGGCTGGCCGCGAACCCGGATCCTCCGGTCTCAGCCTCCCAAGTACTGGGATTACAAGCGTGTGCCACCACGCCCGGCTATAAATAAATTTTTTAAGATGAATAAAAAGGGCTGGGGATGTAGCTCAGAGATAGAACTCTCCCTCTGGGTTCAATCCCCAGGACCACATACAAAAACAAAAAAAGGACAGCTTATTCCGCATCCCACCTTCCTTCCCTTCCACGTCAGGCACCTGGAGCAGGAGCCTTCTAATGTCCACCTGTCTGCTGTCCACCTGCCCCGCCATCCCTTCCTAGTGCATAGCAGGGAGGAGGGTGAGGTAGACTTCATCCTCAAGGCTGCGAGGATGGCTGACAGGCCTCTGCTTCTGTGCTTAGACCCTCCAGGTGCAAATCAAAAAACTGGATCAGAACAAGGCGGATAAAAGCACGATGGAGCAGGAGCTGAAGGAAGTGAGTGAGCAGAGGCTCCCTGGCCTCCGCGCCCCGTCCCCAGCCCCGTCCTCGGCCCTGGCTCTCCCACCCAGGAGGTCAGCCAGAGAGCCTTCCAGAATTCCCTCTGCCTTTACCAGACAGGTGGGCCGTGAAGGCTTCTCAAAAGTTGTCCCATAGCCTGGCATGGTGGCGCATGCTTGTAATCCCAGTACTTGGGAGGTTGAGACAGGAGGATCGCAGATTTGCGGCCAGCCTCTGAAATTTAGTGAGACCCTGTTTCAAAATAAAAGAATAAAATAGGGCTGGGGGTATAGCTCAGAGGTAGAATGCCCCTGGATTCCATCACCAATACCTCAAAAACAAACAAATGAACAAAAAAAGTTGTCCCGTCCACTCCTGTTTTCAGTGATCAGAGTCATGCTGTGTTATGTGGACTTTTTTCTTTTTTTTTTTTGCGGTACCGGGGATTGAACGCAGGGGCGTTCTACCTCCGTGCTATGCCCCCCGGCCCTATTTTTTTATGCTTTATTTTTGAAACCGGGTCTCACAAAGTTGCGGAGGGCCTCACTAACTAGGTAGAGAGAGAGAGAGAGAGAGAGAGAGAGAGAGGAGAGGAGAGAGGAGAGAGAGAGAGAGATATAGACCACGCACTTGCGCATGCGCTCTGAGGTTGGCCGCGAACCCGGATCCTCCGGTCTCCGCCTCCCAAAGTACTGGGAGTTACAAGCGTGCGCCACCACGCCCAGCCCGACTTTTTTCTTTTCTTTTTTTTTTTTTTTGTGGTACTGGGGATTGAACCCAGGGGCGTTCTACCTCCGCGCTACACCCCCGGCCCTATTTTTTTATCCTATTTTTTTTTTTTTTGCGGTACCG
>PVJS01037961.1:0-11861 GCA_004027185.1 Glis glis
CAGTACCAGGGATGGAACCCAGGGGCGTTCTACCTCTGAGCTACATCCCCGGCCCTATTTTTTATCCTTTTATTTTGAAACTGGGTCTCACGAAGTTGCGGAGGCCTCACTAAGTAGCTGAGGCTGGCCGCGAACCCGGATCCTCCGGTCTCCGCCTCCCAAGTACTGGGATTACAAGTGTGCGCCACCACGCCCGGCTTCTAGGAGCTCCTTGAGGGCAGGAACTCATCACCAATCAGGATCTGTCCCATTACAGATATGCAGAGATCCTTTGTTCAAAGTTAAATTAATGAGTGAGTCCCCAATAATTCTGGGTGTTTGGGGGTGTTTTGATACTGGGGATTGTACCCAGAGGCATTCTACCTGAGCTACACCCCCAGCCCTTTATTACATTTTCATTCTGAAACAGGGTCTCACTAATTTGCTGAGGTGGGTCTCGAACCTGCAATCTTCCTGTCTCAGCCTCCCAAATACTGGGATTACAGGCGTGCACCACCACGCCCAGCTAATTCTGTTTTATGGAAAAGTATGTGATACATGGAAAAGATTCAAGAAAGCCTAAATGAACAAACTTCAGACTACCCTGGTCCCAAATCAGTCATTCCATCACCACTGCCCTGACTCCCAGAGGGCTCCATACCCTCAGTCCTCCAATGCAGATGGGGACAGTGAATATTACATAGACTGCCACACTCTGGGCAGACTGCCCCACAGGTGGGCATCAGGAAATGCTATGCATTGGCTGTGTGACCTCTCTGCATCTGTTTTGCCATCAATCAGTATCTCAATGGCCCCTGCAATTCAGGGAACACTTATCTTGCTTTTCTTCAAGCTCTAGAGAACAGCTTAAGCCCTCTCATAATAGAATTTGTCTTACCTCCTCATACGTGTAGTCTCTTTCTGAGCCTGCCCAAGCAGGGCCTGTCTGGTTACTGAATGAGATTCCATCATCTTTTTTGCTATCTTCATCTTCTAAAGCTACAGATAACAAAGACTGTAAATATGAGAAGTGGGTCCTGCTACAATAACAAAGGAGAGGGGATACTAAACATCAAAGACATTTGTCTTCCCTTTCACAGTGACATTCACAACAGCCTCAAGCATAAGAGGCCAAAGCTCACAAACAACCCCTTTTCCTTAAAGACAGGATGCTATGACTTTCATTTCAAAGACCCTTAATAGAGACATTCATAACACAAACACACCGAACTGCTTCTTTGTGTGTGTGGTCCTGGGGATAGAAAAGGGGGGGTCTACTTCTGAGCTATATTCTCAATCCTTTTTATTTTGAAATAGGGTCTAAGATGCTGGTGGCCTAGAACTTGTGATCTTCCTGTCTTAGCCTCCCAAGTACTAGGATTACAGGCCTGAGCCACCACAGCCAGCTCTGAAATATTTCTTAACAAACACAAGACAACACATTAGTGTAATCAGAGGGAAGAGTTTAGCTGTTTTGAAGCACTTAAGAAACTTCCTCATCCATAAAAACCCATCTGCAGACTATATTAAAGTTCTCTTAAAACCCTATAACATTTAAAAACTAATAAAATATACTTTAAACAAAAAATTTTAAAATTCAGTTACGGTAATTTTCCCAAAGTCTGAATTATTGTGTTTTTCACGTATTTACAACTGCCAAATTCTTTGACTGCCATTATCAAGTCAGATACTATTTCCTCTCAGCTTTCATTATCATGCAGTGGAGTAAAGAGCAGAAACAATGTTTTTAAAAAGCACGTCCCCACCACCAATCATGGAGACTAAGCCCAAAGGCTCAAGTAACCTAAAAATGAGACAGAGTCCCCGGATTACCTTCGTCTTTCTCTAGTATCTCATCCTCATCTGGGAACTTGACATTCTTCTTCTTCTTCTTTTTATTGCCAAGCATAATATCAAGGTCATCCTCTGGCTCCGCTGGCTCTTGAGCATCACTTTCAATCTTAAGATCCTAAGAAATTGAGATCAGTCTCAACATTCGATACTAGCACTTTTATTTTTTTTAAATGACATGGGCAAACATTTTAGAGGGGAAAAAAAATCAAATATTCAAAGCTAAAGCTTCAGGTAAGAAATGCCTCTCACAGGTGAACCAAACTATCTCAGAGACTCTTTGCCTTCAAACTGTAAATTCTTCAGGATACTTTTGCGGCACTTTCTCCCCTTCTTTTTTATTATTCAGGGTTGGAATCTTAATATAATTATTATCTACGTTTCCAAACCAGGTTACTATCAGAATCATTTGGAAAACTTCAAAAGGTTCTTCAATCTTCTGATTGACAATCTTCAGCAGGAACAGGGTTTGAGATTATTTTAAATAAGTTTCTAAGTGACTATGACAGTCCATGGGAAGGATTTCTCCTGTTGACACCAAATGTGATGTTTTTCCACAAAATCCTCCAATACCAACTAGATGTCCTCCAATTCAGTGTTTTTTTTTGTGTGTGTGTGGTACTGGGGATTGAACCCAGGGGCATTCTATCTCCGAGCTACACCCCCAGCCCTTTTATTTTCTGTTTTGAAACAGGATCTTGCTAGGTTGCTGATAGTCTCACTAAGTTGCTAAGGCTAGTCTTGAATCTGTGATCCTCTTCTCTCAGACTCCCAAGTACTGGGATCTGTGTGTGCTTCCACGCCGGGCTCCTCCAATTCAATTCTGACAGTACCTGGAGTTATTGTCAGACTCCACAGGTTTAAAGGATCAATTCCAGCCAAACGTGGTGCTGTCACTTCAGATGCCAGTAAGTACCAGGTTCCCAAGTTACCCTCACTTCTGTCTCATTTGACTACAAATGTGGAAGTTCCCACAACCTCTCTAAATTCAATAATTTGGCCGGGCGTGGTGGTGCACGCTTGTAATCCCAGTACTTTGGGAGGCGGAGACCGGAGGATCTGGGTTCACAGCCAGCCTCAGCACTCTCTCTTTTTCTCTCCCTGTCTCTCTCTCTCTCTCTACTTAGTGAGGCCCTCCGCAACTTCATGAGACCCGGTTTCAAAATAAAGTATAAAAAATAGGGCCGGGGGTGTAGCGCGGAGGTAGAATGCTCCTGGGTTCAATCCCTGGTACCGCAAAAAAAAAAAAAAAAAAAAAATCAATAATTTGCTAAAACAACTCACATAATTCAGGAAAGTGCTTTACTAATATCAGTTTATATAAAGAATATAACTAAAAAAACAGCCAAATGGAAGCGATGCATGGGACAAGGTATGTGGGGTAGGAAGCAAGAGGGTGTCAAAAAAGGTACGTACGTCTCTAGGCATGCCACCCTCCTAGCATCTCAATGAGGTCACCAACCTGGAAGCTCTCTGAACACTATCGTTCAGGGGTTTCATTTACCAAGACACCAACTGATGAAATCCTTGGCCACTGGCGAATGAACTCAATCTCCAGACCTTCGATCCTTGTGGTGGGGTCACTGAAAGCCCCAACCCTCTCATCATGGCTTGGTCTTCCTGGTGACCCATCCCCATCTTGAAGCAAGCTATCAAGGGGCCCAGTCTTCTCATTAGCATATGAAAGACATTTACTAGTTTGAGGATTGCATGGGTTTTAGGAGCAGTATGCCAAGAACCGGGGACAAAGAACAAATATTTATTTTTATACCAGATCAGCTTGGCAACAGTCTGCAGAGAGGTCTTTGGGCATCATTTCAACAGATGACATCATGAAGAGGGAAAGGCAGAGTCCATGAGGAATTAGGGTCACATGATGAAAGGGTGCAGACAAGGTTCAGCTTGACCCCAAGATTAGTTGCTATAGGCAGAGGTAAACAGGGCATATAAAGCCTAGAGATGAGTCATCAACTCCCCAGAAGCACAGAAAGGGCCATTCTCAGTTTTCAGTCTTTTAATTCTCCCTCTTTTCACCAGTGTATCCAGGTCCCTATCCAAGTATACTGTCAACATTGCCCACAATTAATTTCCATTTTTGTGTATCTATATTCTGAATTACTCTGATGATGGCTACAATAATTTCAGAAATTATCAGAAAAGTCGGAACAAATAAAAGTAAACAAAACTCAGAATTGGGATCCCAAAACCACCTGTGTAGTCTTTGTACCACACGAACTGGATCATGGTATTAGCTAGATACCATACAAACAGGAAACCAAATATTGATCTAGTCTCTAAGATGAGTCAGTAAATGAGAAACTTAGAAATGCTGAATATAAATTAGCACACATCAGTCAGCTTCTAGTCCTATACTCTGCTTATTTTATCCAGAAAGATCTACACCACACTGAGGATAGGACATAGCAAAAGGCAGAGAGAATAGTAAAGTGTTTGATCACTTAAAATTCAGGTGGGACAGTACCCTAAAACCTCAAAAACACTTCTGCTTCAAGCTGATGTCCATGCCTTCCTTGCCTGATGACTAGGATACCTAACAACATCCTCTTAGGTTATGACTTCAATAGCAGAGAAAAAAAAAATCCAGCCGGGTGTGGTGGCGCACGCTTGTAATCCCAGTACTTTGGGAGGCGGAGACCGGAGGATCCGGGTTCGCGGCCAGCCTCAGCGCACATGCACGTGCACGATCGATTGATGGATAGATCGATCGATGGATAGATCGATCGGTCTATCTCTCTCTGTCTCTGTCCCCCCCACCTCTACCTAGTGAGGCCCTCCGCAACTTCGTGAGACCCGGTTTCAAAAATAAAGCATTAAAAAATAGGGCCGGGGGCGTAGCGCGGAGGTAGAATGCCCCTGCGTTCAATCCCCGGTACCGCAAAAAAAAAAAAAAAAAAAAAAAAAAAAACCCAAGCACTTAATAAAAGTGGAGTTCATAAGTAACTCTTTAGAACATATCTCTGATGTTTTGTTAACCAGGATACTTAAACCCCATTTGTTCAGTATAAACTGACCATTTCTCTTTTTCAATTACCCTACAGAAACAGGAAAAGAGAGTCCCCAAACAGGGAGGACAAAAGATAAATCCAGGTAAAATCATCTTGTTCTATTAAGTTTTCTAAATTATCCCCGAAGCTAGGCATGGTGGCACATGCTTGTAAATCCCAATAGTTTGGAGGCTGAGACAGGAGGATCACAGATTTGTGGCCAGCCTCAGCCACACAGTGAGGCCCTCTGCAACTTAGTGAGACCCTGTTTCAAAATAAAGAATTAAAAATAGGGCTGGGGGTGTAGCTCAGAGGTAGAATGCCCCTAGGCTCAATTCCTGGTACCACAAAAAAAAAAAAATTATCCCTGAACTAAATATCTCTGAAAACAGGGAAAATCTTATTTCAGTACCTTAGCAACTAACACACAATGACTGACTCAATTAATAACCAATACACATTTGCTTAATTGTCATCAAAATTAAGGCACTGTTTCCAATACTCAATGGATTACTGCATAAATTTCCTGCTATATGCGGGATATATCTTATTTACTTGGGTTTGAGCAAGTAAACTACTAAAATTTTCAGTAGAGGGCATAAAATGTTTGTATTCTTGCTCTTCTCTCTATGAATACACACACAAATACCTATCTACATATATACAAATATCTTTCCTCAGCCAATCTCATTTTGTAAACAAGCGTGCGGGCTCTGCTAACGTGGCTCCTCCACTTGAGGGTAGCTCCATGGTAAAAGGGTAGCTCCAGGGAGGGGAGGGGAAGAACAGGTTTTCAGCTTCTCCTTCATTCATCCATTCACCCTCCTATTCACCTACCTACCCTGCTACCTGTTCAAAAGAGATATTTATATTAGAAATCAATCTTTTTTTTTTGCGGTACTAGGGATCGAACCCAGGGGCATTCTACTTCCATGCTACACCCCCAGCCCTATTTTTATTCTTTATTTCGAAACAGGGTCTCACTAAGTTGCGGAGGGCCTCACTAAGGAGCTAAGGCTGGCCTCGAACCCGGATCCTCCGGTCTCAGCTTCCCAAATACTGAGATTACAAGCATGCACCATCATGCCTGGCTTCAATCTAGCAGTAAGACAATCACAGGGTCTCAAGTCCCTACAAAATCAGAGAACTCCACAGAACTAGTGTTCTAGTTTGTTTACAGGCTATAGTGTCATCAGCTACCAACCATCACAGGCTGGGGTTTATTCTTTGCTGCTTAAGTTTTTTTTTTTTTTTGCGGTACCGGAGATTGAACCCAGGGGCGCTCTACCTCCGCGCTACACCCCCGGCCCTATTTTTTTATACTTGATTTTGAAACTGGGTCTCACGAAGTTGCGGAGGGCCTCACTAGGTAGAGAGAGAGAGACAGGGAGAGAGGGAGAGGGAGAGAGAGAGAGAGAGAGCGCGCGAGCGTGAGAGCTGAGGCTGGCCGCGAACCCGGATCCTCCGGTCTCTGCCTCCCAAAGTATTGGGATTACAAGCATGAGCCACCACGCCCGGCTTTGCTGCTTAAGTTTAACAGAAGAAACTACAGGAATAATTGCTCCACAAGATTTATCACTTACAGAAATACCTTTCCTCAGCCAAACAATCTCAGCATGGTGAAGGACAACAGGCATTTTGTGATTATCTTTTTTTTTTTTTGCGGTACTGGGGATTGAACCCAGGGGCGTTCTACCTCTGAGCTACACCCCTGGCCCTATTTTCTATACTTTATTTTTGAAACCGGGTCTCGTGAAGTTGCAGAGGGCCTCACTAAGTAGCTGAGGCTGGCCGTGAACCCGTGATCATCTTAATTACACACAATATGCAAAACCTAAATTTACATTCCTTGAACTACATCTTTAAGATACCTAGTAGATACTCCCAAGAAAATGACCTCAATGGTGGTGATTAAGTGCTTAACAACTAAAGCAAAGCTACTAAGAGATGAGACAAAGGGGGAGAAACAGCCATTAGCAACCTTTCAAGAGATCAAATTTTACCTTCAACAAGAAAGCAATACTACCTTTACACCTTCTTCAGCTTCATCAATATCAAATATCTTTTTTGTTTTTTTCTTCTTTTTCTTTTGATTAAAGAAGTTCAAGTCATCTAGATCATCAGAAGCATCTGAAAACACAGATTGAAGATTATCAATGATTAACAACTAGCAGAAGATAAAGCATCAATCATGAGTTACGCCAACACATCCAAACTATTAATCAAGTCACCAGGAAAGAGAGATCAGGTGTTAATTAGTACAGTAGCCCTTCCACAACTACAAAGGTTATGGTTCTGAAAAACACAATGACAGGTCAACTCAAAGCTTTCTAGAAAAATCTGTTTAGGGGACCACGTTAAGAATACTTATTTAGTAGCTGGGAATGATGGCACACGCTTGTAATCCCAGTACTTAGGAGACTGAAATAGGAGGATCGTAGGTTCGCAGCCAGCCTCAGCTACTTAGCGAGGCCCTCCGCAACTCAGTGAGACCCTGTTTCAAAATAAAGAATAAAAAATAGGGCTGGGGGTGTGAGGTAGAATGCCCCTGGGTTCAATCCCCGATACTGCAAAAAAAAAAAAGAATATTTATTTAGTAATCTGGCCATATCACTCTTCATTGTTTCCAAGTTAAAGTCTGAGCTCTAACACAATTCCCAAAATACTCTAGTCTTGTCTCTTCCCTTCTGCCTATCCCTGCCCCCCAGCCCTTATACCTCAATCCCTGGCTACAGCCCTACTGAACTACTTCCAATTCCTAGTACAGTGTGTGCGTAGTCTCTCACCTCCAACACACAGGTCTTAGAAGTTACTTCCACCAAGAAGCCATCTCTAAGCCTATAAACTGGGTGAGGTGTCCTCAGGATACTTGGATAATACTGAGTGATTACAAATAGCTTGCTTGTCTATCCCCCTCTAGATACTAAGAATACAAGGATAAGCCTTGTTCAACTAAATCCTACTACCTAGCAAAACATCTTACTGAATCAATCATCAAAAGGCCTTATATAAATTATTTCGCCGGGCATGGTGGCGCATGCTTGTAATCCCAGCACTTGGGAGGCTGAGACAGGAGGATCCGGGTTCACAGCCAGCCTCAGCTACTTAGTGAGGCCCCCAGCAACTAAGTGAGACCCTGTTTCAAAACAAAGAATAAAAAAATAGGGCTGGGGGTATAGCTCAGAGACAGAATGCCCCTGGGTTCGATCCCCAGTTCCACAAGAATAAATAAATAAATAATTTCACATTCATTATAAGGCCGCACAGTATGAATATTGATGAAACTACCGTTAATGAGTGATAATGGGTTCTGTTAAGTTTTGTTTGTCTACTAAAATATTTTAAGATCCCTCTGCTACAAAGTTTTTCAAGGAGCTTTTTATGAATTCATTTTATCTTTTAACAGAAATTATTTACTTTCCAAGCTTGTTTTTTTTTTTGCGGTATCTGGGATTGTTCTACCTCCACGCTACGCCCCCGGCCCTATTTTTTATACTTTAATTTGAAACCGGGTCTCACGAAGTTGCGGAGGGCCTCACTAAGGGGGGAGAGAGAGAGAGAGCGAGAGAGCTGAGGCTGGCTGCGAACCCGGATCCTCCAGTCTCCGCCTCCCAAAGTACTGGGATTACAAGCATGCGCCACCACGCCCGGCCTCCAAGCTTGTTTTAAACATATACAAGACACTTAGCACATGGTAAGATCAATGAATGTCAGTTCTCTATCCCAGCAGTCTTCTTTTTGTGTGTATGTGTGGAACTGGGGATTGAACCTGGGGGCATTCTACCTAAGCTACACTTCTAGCCCTATTTTATTTTTTATTTTGAAACAGGGTCTCACTAAGTTGCTGAGGTTGGCCTCAAACCTGCAATCCTCTTATATCAGCCTCCCCAAGTACTGGGATTACTGGCAGGCACCACCACACCAGCTTCCCAGCAGTCTATATTTGCTACAAATTATGTATATTCAATCATTTATTTCTAATTGTTGGATTGTGCCTATGTTAGAGCACTAACATGAGTGAAAAGGCCTAGCCCCAAACATTTTAGACCGTAATATTAATCTCATATACATTTTCAGACTTGCTAAGGAAAAAAAAAATTGTCCATCTTGGTCCTATTTCTTTCTGCCTACACTCAAATATAACTACAACAAAAGTTGGAGAAGAGACCTGACAAGTTAGACTGGAAAACCAGGCCTGTAATGAAGAGGTTTGGTCATCTTTGAAACTTGTGAATTCGTGGGACTCTCGTTGCAATAAACCCATCAGGAATCTAGCAAGGTCCAGTGCCCACAGACTGCTGATGGCCTTCACTTCACTGGAACAGCCTTATCAGGCTGGGAGGTCACTACATGTACAAACTGCAAACCACTAAATGACCCAAAGCTTCCAGCACAAGGGTAACTGACATCAGCCGCTTACCTTTTTTCCTACTATCCTCTTCATCGGCTTCCACATCTTTGTCCTCAGTTGGTTCTGGCTCCACTTCTTTTGTTTCTGAGGGCTGGGTTTCTTCTGTCTGAGTATCCCCTTCCTCATCTAACATAAAGGGCTTCTTCTTCTTCTTTTTCTTCTTACTCATAGTAGGATCAAAAATCATCTAATAAAAAAAACAGACCATGATTGTTTTTTAATGAAGCTCACATTCCAATATGATTTATCCTAAAAAGGCATACTCTTCTTTTTTTTGTGGTACCGGGGATTGAACCCAGGGGCGTTCTACCTCCACGCTACACCCCCGGCCCTATTTTTTTATACTTTATTTTGAAACCGGGTCTCACGAAGTTGTGGAGGACCTCACTAGGTAGAGAGAGAGAGAGAGAGAGAGAGACAGAGACAGAGAGAGACAGAGACAGAGTTAGAGAGCTGAGGCTGGCCGCGAACCCGGATCCTCCGGTCTCCGCCTCCCAAAGTACTGGGATTACAAGCGTGCGCCACCACGCACGGCTTTTTTTTTTGGCACTGGGGATTGAACCCAGGGGCATTCTACCTCTGAGCTACACCCCCAGCCCTATTTTTTATTCTTTATTTTGAAACAGGGTCATGCTAAGTTGTGGAGGGCCTCACTAAGTAGCTGAGATTGGCCGCGAACCCGGATCCTCCGGTCTCAGCCTCCCAAGTACTGGGATTACAGGCATGTGCCACCACACCCAGCCTTTTTACTCTGCTTTCTGTTTGTGGAATGTAAAAAGTTCTCAGTTTATATTTGCCTAAATGTCCACTACAGAATAAGTGAAAAAGTAATTTCTAACTTGTAGACTGTTTGCACTTATCACTTGAAAAAAATATATAGTTATTCTAGATATAATAGTTTAAACATACAGGGCAGATACTTAATAGAACAGAAAGACCAAAGTTTTAAGTCAAACAGATTCAAATCCCAGGTATTTTTTTCTCTGAGTTCACCAACCTTTCTGTCCACATTCTACTATTGTTAATTTGGCATGGTACCCATTGATCTGTTACTGACTGTGTAGTGGTCAAAAGCACAGGTCTGGAGCACGACTTGACTGGATGCAAATTCTGACTAGCTCACACCTGTGTCATTGCAAGGCTCATCTATACAATGGAGATAAGCAGAAATAAAACCAAACTGACAAGGTTATTGGGAGGATCAAATGAGCAAATACATATAAAACCCTTACAATTATAATTTATATAATGCTTTACAGTTCACAAAGCATGGTATCTGATTTCTATCACCCAGACATAGCATGAAACTCTCAAAAACCTCCCAAAATTGACTCTAATTAACATAAACTTATGTCCCAAGAACATTAAGGAAACTCAGCTAGATTGAAACCAAGCTACAGTGTGCAACAGGTACAGTAGTTATTGTCCTCAACTAGTAAAGAAGTATCTATAATGCATTCTGGACATTTTCATAGAGCCTCAAATTCAAAGTTACTTTCTCCTACCTTAATAAGGATCCAATTGTGTAAATGAATAATTCTGAAATGCAGTCAGTCTGAAGAACATTAACTGGGAAACTTAAAGAAGCATCCCTTTCAGGATAGAAGAGTCAGGAGGAAGGAGTTCCCCACTACTGACCTACTACTTGGCCTTGGGTCACCCTACATGGAGCACTGCAATCTGTTGCAGGGAGGTAGCTACAGTTCATCTTCATTCTTGAAATAGGGAGACTTGGCAAAAGGACAGACTGCATTCGATGCACTATAAATATGGTTCTGAGCCAGGCATGGTGGCGCACACTAGTAATCTCAGTAATTGGGAGGCTGAGACAGGAGGATCCATGTTTGTGGCGAGCCTCAGCTACTTAGTGAGGCCCTCTGCAACTTAGTGAGAACCTGTTTCAAAATAAAGAATAAAAAATAGGGCTGGGAGTATAGCCCGGAGGTAGAATGCCCCTGGGTTCAATCCCTAGTACCACCAAAAAAAAAAAAAAAAAAAATAGTAATTTGGTTCTGGCAGGGCTTATAATCCATTTATTGCATTTTCAAGCTTGAGATTTCCTGGATTATTAACTGCCTTTTAACAATTATTATTCAGCAAGTCAGATCCAAGATGGAAAGGATCCTGAAATCATCAGAGGACAGCCTCATAATTGTCTTCTTACCCCTGAAAAACACTTATTTACAGGAAAACAGACTATAGCCTTGCAAAGGGGTAATAAACATGCTGAAATCATTAACATCTCTCAATTACTATCACTGAATACTTTATACTTAATACGTACTGCCAGGCGTGGTGGCGCACGCTTGTAATCCCAGTATTTGGGAGGCTGAGACAGGAGGATCTGGGTTCACGGCCAGCCTCAGCTACTTAGTGAGGCCCTCCGCAATTTAGTGAGACCCTGTTTCAAAATAAAGAATAAAAAATAAGACTGGGGGTGTAGCTCGGAGGTACAATGCCCCTGGGTTCAATCCCCAGTACCACCACCAAAAAAAAAAAAAAAAAACCTTACATACTGAACATACTCAACATCTCATTTTATTCACACAACACTGCAAAGTAATCTACAAGGGACCCGGAAGCAGCACCCAATGTGGAACTCCCCAAAGCATGAG
>PVJS01037962.1:0-19630 GCA_004027185.1 Glis glis
GGGGAGGCGGGGGGGAGGGACACCAAGAGCTGTGTGCATGTATGTTAACACCAAACTGATACTCATTGTGATGTGAGACTACAATGCACCAATAAAAACATAAAAAAAAATAGGGCTGGGGGTGTAGCTCAGAGGTAGAATGCCCCTGGGTTCAATCCCCAGTACCGCAAAATAAATAAATAATATAAAAATAAAAATAATAAAAATAAAAAATAAAATAGGACTGGGGATGTAACTCAGAGGTAGAACATCTCTGGGTTCAATCCCTAGAAAAACACACACACACACACACACACACACACACACACACACACACGAATTCTGGGAGAGTTGCCAGGGCTTCTTGGTCAGCAGGGACTTTAGGAGGTGGCTTTGGGACAGCCAGCAGCCTGTGGGGGGCCATGGATGCCAAGGAGGATGAGCCTGGACGGGCAGCTGTGAGCCAGACAGCTGATGTCGTGCAAGGGCAGGGCTGGGAGGGTGACATTCAGGGCTGGCCCCACCTGGGAACCTGCAGGGGCCTGCACAGCCAGAGACAGACACACACACACCCTCCCACACCTGGCTGCAGCCGGGAGGGGTGATCGGAGGTGAGATGAGGGAGAGGAGGGGGGAAGCCTGGGGAAATCGGCCTCCAGGACCTTCCCACCGACCCCTCACTCTGGGAGGAGGCGTGGAGGAGCAGGAAGGAGCACGGGGCTTGATTTCTGGCCATGTCACCTGTGTTCACAAAACAAGGACCAGACTCAATTAGTACCCACTCAGTCCTGCACAGCAAGGTCACGAGGATCGAGTAAGTGCACCACACAAATGTAGGAATTATAAGAATTATTATTTGGCATCATGCGGCCCAGAGATATTGATATCAGCACAATATCAGCTGTCCCGAGGGGGACAGACCCGGTCCCCTTCTTCACTGACCACTCTCTCTTTTTTTGCGGTACCGGGGATTGAACGCAGGGGCGTTCTACCTCCGTGCTATGCCCCCGGCCCTATTTTTTATACTTTATTTTGAAACCGGGTCTCACGAAGTTGCGGAGGGCCTCACTAAGTAGAGAGAGAGAGAGAGAGAGACAGGGGGAGAGAGAGAGAGCTGAGGCTGGCCACGAACCCGGATCCTCCGGTCTCCGCCTCCCAAAGTACTGGGATTACAAGCGTGCGCCACCACGCCCGGCTCTCTCTCTTTTTTTTTAAATGTGCTTTTATTGGTGCATTATAGTCTCGCATCACAATGGACATCAATTTGACAGTAACATACATGCACACAGCTTTTGGTGTCCCCCCACACCTCTCCCCTCCCCCACAATACAGAGTACCGACACTGATGTTGGTATATTCTCATGTGTACACATGGTCGATGGTAGTAATTCCATTGATGAACTTCATTCTTCCCCTTCCCTTAGACCACTTCCCTGGCTCCACTGAGGCTTCTCCACCATTGTCCGGAGTCCCTTTTGTGTCCCCACGACTCCCTAGCTTGTGCATAGTAGAGAAAACATATGGCCCTTCTCCTTCAGTGATTGGCTGATCTCACTTAACATGATGTTCTCCAGGTCCTTCCATTTTCTTGTAAATGATATTATTTTGTTCTTCTTTATTTCTGAGTAGAATCCCATTGTGTGTATTTCCCATAATTCTATAATCGTTCGTCTGTTGATGGACACCTAGGTTGTTTCCATAATTTGGCTATTGTGAATTGTGCTGCTGTGAGCATGGGTATGCATATATTACTGTAGTTTTCTGGTTTCGACCCCTTTGGAATGATACCCAGTATCCACTGACCACTTTCTAATAACAGCGGGGGTCACCAGCTTAGTCATGGCGAGTGCTCACAAGATGCTAGGCATTGTTCTAAGTTACTCACGTGTAGTGTGTCTTTCAGTCCTCACAAGAACTGAATGAAACCGGTGTGGTTATTATCATCCTCATTATGCAGAAGTAAATAGGTGCCCAGTATCACACTGCAGGTAGGTGGCAGAACCAGGGGTGCTGGTGCGGGGATAGGGGGGTGTCCAACACAACAGCCTCATTTCTCAGCCATCCCCTGACGTTAAACTCTAAGGAGAGCTGGGCGTGGTGATGCATGCCTGTAATACTAGTACTTTGGAGGCTGAGACAGGAGGATCTCAGGTTTGAGGACAGCCTCAGCAATTTAGCAGGAGACTCTCAGCATCATAGTGAGACCCTGTCCCAAAACAAAAAAAAAATACAAAGGACTAGAGATGTAACTTGGATGTAGAATGCCCCTGGGCCCAATCCCCCGCACTACAAAACAAACAAACAAACAAACAAAAAACTCTAAGTGGGCCAGGTGTGGTGGCGCTCCCTTGTAATCCCAGTACTTGAGAGGCTGAGACAGGAGGATAGCAGGTTCGAGGCCAGCCTCAGCAGATTAGGGAGACCCTCAGTAACTTAGTGAGAGCCTGTTTCAAAATAAAGAATAAAAAATAGGGCTGGGGGTGTAGCTCGGAGGTAGAATGCCCCTGGGTTCAATCCCTAGTACCGAAAACAAAACAAAACAAATGAACAAACAAAAAACAAACAAACAAACAAAAAACCTCTAAGTGGAACAGATCGAACGTCACTAGAGTTCTACTTTTATGATTTTTTTGGGGGGACAGGTCTTTCCAAGTTCTAGTTGTTCTCTATTCCGTTGATATGTTCTTCAAATCAAGTTACTGAAGTTAATTTTATATCAAGAAAAAAATCTATCATTACAGTACCCAACAAGCCAGAATCAACTGCCAAAAAGAGCTAACCCTTAGCTGGGCGCGGTGGCACATGCCTGCCACCCCAGGTACTTCGGGAGGCTGAGGCAGAAGGATGGTAAATTTGAGGCTAGCCTGGGCAACTCAGCGAGACCCTGTTTCAAAATAAAAAGTAAGAAGGGAGGTTTGGGGGTGTAGCTCCAAGGTAGAGCGCCCCTGGGTTCAATCCCCAGTACCATAAAATAAATAATAAATAAATAATAAATAAATAAATGAAAGAAAGAAAGGGCTGGGTGTGGTGGTGCACGCTTGTATAATCCCAGTACTTGGGAGGCTGAGACAGGAGGATCGCAGGTTCGCGACCAGCCTCAGCAACTTAGCGAGACACTCCGCAACTTAGTGAGACCCTGTTTCTAGATAAAAGAATGAAAATAGGGCTGAGGGTGTAGCTTGAAGGTAGAATACTCCTGGGTTCCATCCCCAGCACCACACACACAAAATAATAATAATAAATAAGAGGTAACCCAGCCGGGCATGGTGGCGCACGCTTGTAATCCCAGTACTTTGGGAGGTGGAGACCGGAGGATCCAGGTTCGCGGCCAGCCTCAGCTCTCTCTCTCTCTCTCTCTCCCTGTCTCTCTCTCTCTCTCTCTCTCTCTGTCTCTCTCTCTCTACCTAGTGAGGCCCTCCACAACTTCGTGAGACCTGGTTTCAAAATAAAGTATAAAAAAATAGGGCCGGGGGCATAGCTCCGATCTGAGCAGGTCGGCTTCGTGTTCGGTTCAGACAGAGAAGCAAGGGCTAGCGAGGCACCAGACCTCCCCGTTGGGGACATGACCCAACGTGGCTGCCAGGCGGTAGTCCCCTTCATGGACTCTGAATCTCAGTTTACTCACCTGTGAGACACACCCAGCGCTCACAGGGTGCGGAGGACCAAAGGCCCTCTTACAAACTGTGAAGTGCCCGTACAAACTGTGAAGTGCTCAGTCAGCCTGAGCCCCGGGTCCCCAGCCCAGCTTGGGCCACTGGAAATGAAACCCAGCCCCGCTGCCTCTGCAGCGTGTGTCTCACCTTTGCCAAGTCCCCTCCACACTGGCCTGGTGACAGGAAGGGACACATTTCCCAGAAGGTGGTTCAAAATGAAAGTACTGCAGGCCCAGCCGGGAGGGGCCGTTGGCTCCCAGCAGGCGGCGCGGGGGAAGCGAGCAGGAACCTACGACAGGCCCCCCGCCACTGGTTTCCAGTAGGGAAACTGAGGCCCGGGCATGTGGGCTCCAGGCCCCTTTGCAGGCTTTAGGAGGG
Organism: Glis glis; assembly: GCA_004027185.1. Lineage (NCBI taxonomy): Eukaryota > Metazoa > Chordata > Mammalia > Rodentia > Gliridae > Glis > Glis glis. The sequence continues at coordinate 4,011 of PVJS01037962.1, forward strand.
ACCCAGGTGCAGAACCGCTCACCTGGCCTTGGCCACGCCCCTAGTTCCCACCACAGGTGAGCGTGGCCGGCAGCTCCCCCCTCCAGCACCGTGTCTATGAGGCAGCAGAGCTGAAGCTCCCGGCCCTGGTCTCACAGCTAGTAAAGGTGGTAGAAGCAGCATTTCAGCCAAGCCAGGTGATTCCAGAACCTTCCAGCAGCTCTCTCAACTGCTAAAGACTAGAACGTGACCCCTTTCCTGTGGAATTTGAGCTCCTACCCCATCTGGCCGCCGGCACATTTCTAGCACCCCCCCATTCACCCCATCGTTCCTGTTCCTGTCCGTTCCCGTGGCTCCAGCATCCCGTTTCTCAAGGGTCTTTGGGCATTTTTGAGGTCCCCGGGGAGAAGCCTTTGATATTTCCCTTGTTTCTTCTTCACTTGGCAAACTCCTACTCAGCCTGCAAAACCCAACGCAGCCATTGCCTTCCCTAGGAAGCGCTCCTTGGCCCTCTCTGCTGGGCTCTGCTGCTGCCTCTGTTAAAGTCCACGTGAGGTTACAAAGAGGTTTGCTGTCTTCTAGACCATGAGCGCCAAGAGGGCAGGGGTCATCTTGTCAGCCTGAGCTCTGTACTTACCTCTGTACTTTGGCTCACACCCCCCTCCCCTTTTGCAGCACCGGGGATTGAACCCAGGTTGCTCTACCACTGAGCTATACCCCAGCCCTTCTTATATTTTATTTTGAAACAGGCTCTCGCAAAGTTGCTCAGGTTGGCCTCAAACTTCCCATCCTCCTGCCTCAGCCTCCTGAGCACTGGGATTACAGTCGTGTGCTTCCGTGCTGGCTGCTCTTCCTTTTTTTTTTTTTTTTTGCAGAACTGAGGATGGAACCCAGGGGCATTCTATCTCCAAGCTACACCCCCAGCCTTATTTTTTTTATTCTTTATTTTGAGACAGGGTCTCACTAAGTTGCGGAGGGCCTCACTAAGTAGCTGAGGCTGTCCCCGAACCTGTGATCCTCCGGTCTCAGTCTCCCAAGTACTGGGATTACAAGCGTGCACCGCCATGCCTGGCTTGCTTTTCCCTTTTAAGTATGAGAGTTGTTCAAGGGAACGAGTGCAGGAGAATCTATAGAAGCATGCCTGGTACAAAGAAAGCGCTCTAGAGATGGGAGAAGAATCCCAGATTGAGTGCAGGTGATGGGCTAAACCCAGAAGCAATGGGGAGAGAGAGGGAGAGAGGGAGAGAGGGAGGGAGGAGGTGACCCAGGGCACGTGGCTAAGGGAGACGAGACGCTTGCACACCCTTCCCCAAGGCGCAGGTGTGCTGCCCCACCCCCACAGGCTCTGCATGAGACTCACCAACATTCTCTTAATGATTACATGTTTATTTCTATGTCTGTTAGGAGGAAACTTAACACATCAGACCTGGAGGGTTACGGCTGTCACTGCCTGAGGTGACACTAAAGTAGGTATTTAGGCCTTTTCAAAACTGGAGGGGGGGGCATTTGGTTTAAAAAAAAAACATGGTAGGCAAAATGTCTTGGGTGAATGATCTAGTGTGAGGAATAGTGGAGAGACAGACAGACAGACTGATGGGAAAAGGAGACGGAGCTTGAGAAATACAGAGAGAGAATAAGGAGGGAGAGTCGGTGGGGGAAGGGGTGGAGAAGAAAGGGAGAGAGAGGAAGCAAGAGAAAGATGGAGAGAGATAGATAGAGAGAGAGAGAGGGAGAGAGAGAGAGAGAGAGAGAGAGAGAGAGGAGAGAGGAGAGGTGAGCAGAGGAAGAGAGGGGAAAGACGGGAAGAAAGAGAAAGGAGAGACAAAACAGAAACAGAAAGACAGAGAGAGAGAGAGAGAGAGAGAGAAAGGACATGTGGATAAACAAATGAATGAGTGGAAAAATGAATAATCCAAGGCGTGTGTAAAATAAAGGGCAGGCATGAGGGGGGAGCACTGGGGGCCGAGCCACGTGACAGGCCCTGAGACGCGGCCTCCAGGAAGCCCGCAGCCCACTCTCCCAGCCATGTGGCTGCGTGGCTGGGGCCACGCGGGATTTCTCAGGACTCCAGCCTGGTCTGTGTCCCCAAGTCGTGGCTGCATCCTTGACCCCACGAAGCCGACCCCGCTGCAGCACCCAACCGAGACGCGCGGGCACCCACTCCACTCAGATCCCAGAAAACTGAAAGTAAAAGTCGTCCGAGCACCCTCGCCCCAGTCTTCCTGTCCCTCAGCTGGTTTCTTAGAAATCAGCCACCTCTGCTTCCAATGGCAGCCTGGACTTCCTCCCCAGCCCGGGGTCCCCTCCTCCTGGCAGGTGCCCCAGTACCAGCAGAGGCGAGGCCAGAGGCCAGCCCTGGAGGTGCTTCACCTCCAGCAGCGTGGAGGTCATGCGTTCATTCTGCAAACATTTATCCAGTGCCTCCCGCGTGCCAGGTGCTGGGAATCTGAGCTGTTCACAGAGGAAAAGGACTCGGGCCCGGCTTCGGGACCACCCAATCCAGGCCTGGGCGGGGCAGGGCTCGGGCAGCCTAGGAAGTGTGGGGAGAGCCTGGGTGCGTGGAGCAGGGGAGGCTCCCTGGAGGGGGCGCTGGCTGAGTCTCTAGGCACAAGCGGGCAGCGCTGGCAGGGAGGGGCATTTTGCCAGGGGAACAGCAGGTGGGCTTTCTGGAGATACACCTGTGCTCTCTCCCAGCGTCCAGGTAACTGCCTGCAAAGGTGGTGTGTTTAGATGAAGAAACTGAGGCTCAGAGTCGTAGAGTGATTTCTTCGCCCAAAACTGCACAGCCAGAGTACAGCTCCCGAGCCTCGATGGCCCGACTTCTCCTATGTGGGACTCCCATCATGGCTCCGGTCTCACGGCCTTCAGGGACAGAGGTGGGACTCGTGCCCTGGTTTCTTGGGCCCCAAAGTGCCCCCTTCTTCCTCCACATGAGGCCTTGTGGCTCTAAGGACACAGACCCGGGCTGACATCACTGTCCCACATTCCCGGGTGGCGGAAGCAACAGCAGGTGCGAAGGCACCAAGCCTTGGAAAAGCAGAACCCACCACGGTGTGCGGCCAGCTAGTTAGCGCTCAGGGAGATGCCCCTCCCATGCTACAGGGACTGCCAATCCCAACGCCCAGGCACAGGTGGGCGCGCCCAGACCTGGCCAATCATAATCCCCCATGCCCCAGTTCAGGGTAGACATCTGACCTAAGCTGGACCCACCGTCAGACGGGTCCCATCTTCCTGGGACTTTTTCTGCCGGAACTGACAGGAACCCTTTCCTCTGGCAGCCAATGTGCCCACTGTGTCAAGAAAGTCAAAGAGAAAGGCGTAAGACAGACAGCCCTGGTGCACTGTGTGAGCGCCCGCATCCAGCCGTGCCTGCAGTCCACCTCGCCACTTTCCCACTACACGCTCCACATCTTCTTTTTCCTTGCACTTGTCTGAGTTATGTTTCTGTCACTCTGTCACTCGTGATCTGAAGAGTCCTGAGTGATCAGAGTGTGTTAAGCGGCAGGGATCAGCACCCAGGTCTGCCTGGAATGAAGGACGGGCACGTGAAATGGAGATGGAATGACGCGGAGATGTCTGTAGCAGGCGCTGGGCCACAGTGATCAGCTCCCTCTCTGCGCCCAAGGAAAGCTTGCAGGAGCAGCCAGGACGCAGGCGCCTGTCCTTTTACAACCTCTGAGTCATGGTTATGTTTAATAACTTACTTTTTTTGTCGGGTGTAGTGACGCACGTCTGTAATCCCAGTGCTTGGGAGGCTGAGACAGGAGGATTGAAGGTTCAAGGCCAGGCTCAGCAATTTAGCAAGACCTTGTTTCAAAATAAAGAAAAAAAATTAAAGGGCTGGGGGCGTGGCTCAGAGGTAGAACGTCCCTGGGCTCAACCTGAACAGCAACAAAAATTCTCTTTGGGAAAAAAGTCCCCATTATTATTATATTTAGAATTCCCTTTCCATTTTCAAAGATAAAGCCCTATTTTTTTAGAGTAGTTTTAGGTTCACACCAAAATTGAGTGGAAAATATATGGGTTCCCATATGCCCCTGGCCCCGCCAAACTTCTCCACTATCAACATCCACCAGCCGCTACAGGTCCACAGTATTTTTGTTTTGTTTTGTTTTGTTTTATTTTTTGCGGTACCAGGGATTGAACCCAGGGGCGTTCTACCTCCGCGCTACGCCCCCGGCCCTATTTTTTATACTTTATTTTGAAACAGGGTCTCACGAAGTTGCGGAGGGCCTCACTAAGTAGAGAGAGAGAGAGACACAGGGAGAGAGAGAGCGAGAGAGCTGAGGCTGGCCGCGAACCCGGATCCTCTGGTCTCCGCCTCCCAAAGTACTGGGATTACAAGCGTGTTCTTTATTGAGCACTTCTTATATACAGCTATTGTGCCAAACATTTCACAATATGTCATTTAATTCTTAATCTTCCCGGTAGATTCTTAGGCTGAGCTGGATGAAATCGCTGGTTTTTGTATCAGCAATTTCATCTGGTGCCACCTAACATCATCTTCATTTCAGAGATGAGGAAACCGAGGTCCAGAGAGGCCATGTGTCTGAAGGTCTTTCCTCCCCAAGAACAGGCTAAGGAGCCTGCAGCAGGGCCCGGGCCTCTGCCTTCTCCTGCCCCCGGCTTTCCCTCTTCACGCCCCAACTCACCCTGGCTGCCCCGCCCCACAGCCTCACCCTGGTGTGCGGGGCCTCGACTTACACCCGGGGTTCTATGAACTGGGAAAGCGAGGACGTGACTTATCCCCAAGTCATCGCGGCCACCCAGAGATGATGGGACCCAAGAACGTGACGCTCGAAGGTGCCCCGTCTCCACCAAAGTGGGACTTCACCCCCTCTGGACTCCTCGGGCCCAGCCAGACAGAAACGGAAATCGTGGGCACCTGCTACGTGGCACCGTCTGCTGGGCCAGATGGAATGGGTGGGAGACGCGTCCGTTTCTCTGAGAGTAACACTGAGGCCCAGCTGGGCCCAGCTGATCACCCTGAATGACTTGTTCAGGGACAGAGAGGCGCTGGGGTAGGTTTCTGGGCACCCAGGAAGCCTGGCCGGGTCCAGCCCCACCTGAGCATCCCGGGGCAGTGGGAGAATCCCGTGGATCAGCCCTTGTCCTGCCGTCCCTGCCGATGTCACCGACATCCCCAAAGGGGTGTGGGCTGGGGAGCAGAGTGTTTCCAGGTAGCCGGACAGCTGCGGAGGCAGAGCCGCGGAGGAGGAGGGGGCAGCCTGGTCCCCGCTGCGCCACCCGCCCGCCCGCCAGGCACAGCCGGTCTTCGGGGAAGTCGCCGAGTCGGAGTTCCAGGAAGCGATAACGCTTGTTGAAACCTCTTTCTTGTGGCCTGGTCTCGCGTCACATGGCTCGGTGGGGACCAACGTCAGGCAGGGCTGTAGGTCTGGGCCAGCTCGCACCCCTGCGGCTGCTACCACCGCCTACTCCCCCACCCCCCGCAGGCTGAAGAGGGAGGCCGGCACTTGGGCCCCCCATCCCAGACCCCTGGCGCCCCAGTGGCACCCTGTGTGGCCGGCTCGGCCTCCGAGTCCCGCTCCTGCAGAGGGGCTGAGGACCCTGGGCCTCAGGTTGCTGAGACAGCTGCACACCGCGGGCACCGAGGAACCAGAATTCCCTGCTCCTTCCCATGAAGCCAGGGGTGACCAGTGAGGGACTTTCATCGTTCTAGAGCCAGGGTTCCCGACCTTGGCTATTGACCTTGGGCCTAGGCAACCTTCTGTGGTGGGATGCTGTGCTGTGCATTGTAGGATGTCTAGCAGCGACCCTGGCTTCTACCCACTCGATGCCACTAGGACCCACCCTCGCCCCCCATTCATCAGACCAAAAATGTCTCCAGACACGGCCAGCTGTTCCCTGGGCACAGCCCACTGATTTAGATCCAATGCCTGGTACACAGCAGGTGCTCAGTAATGAGGGGGTATTCAACTTCGATGGCAAAGCATGTCTATGCCCCACTGCCTGGCATCATGGGGGTTCCAGGGGATAACTTGGGAGGCCACTAGCCCTCTAATCAGCACCGTTAATAAAAATGCCATCTAGCTGGGCGCAGTGGCACAACCTGTAATCCCAGTATTTGGGAGGCTGAGACAGGAGGATCACAGGTTGGAGACCAGCCTCAGCAACTTAACAAAACCCTGTTTCAAAAAAAAAAAAAAAGTGGGAGCCGGGCGTGGTGGCGCGCTTGTAATCCCAGTACTTGGGAGGCTGAGACCGGAGGATCCAGGTTCACGGCCAGCCTCAGCTACTTAGTGAGGCCCTCCGCAACTTAGTGAGACCCGGTTTCAAAATAAAGAATAAAAAATAGGGCTGGGGGTGTAGCTCGGAGGTAGAATGCCCCTGGGTTCAATTCCTAGTACTGAAAAAAAAAGAAAATGGGCTGGGGATATAACTCAGAGGTAGAATACCCCCCTAGGTTCAGTCCCCAGTACTAAAGAGTGAGGGAGGGAGGGAGAGAGAGAGAGAGAGAGAGAGAAAGAAGGAGGAGGAGGAGGAGGAGGAGGAGGAGGAGGAGGAGGAGGAAGGAAGGAAGGAAGGAAGGAAGGAAGGAAGGAAGGAAAGAAAGAAAGAAAGAAAGAAAGAAAGAAAGAAAGAAGAAAGAAGAAAGAAAAAGAAAAAACGCGAAAGGCCATTAAAAAAGAAAGAGCCAGGCATGGTGGTGCACGCTTGTAATCCCAGTACTTGGGAGGCTGAGTCAGAAGGATCGCAAGTTCGTGGCCAGCCTCAGCTACTTAGTGAGGCCCTGCGCAACTTAGTGAGACCCTGTTTCAAAATAAAGAATAAAAAAAATAGGGCTGGGGGTGTAGCACAGATGTAGAATGCCCCTGGGTCCAATCCCCAGTACTGCAAAAAAAAAAAAAAAAAAAAAAAAAAAAAAAAAAAAAAAAAAAAAAAAAAAAAAAAAAAAAAAAAAAAGAAAGAAAGAAAGAAAGAAAGAAAGAAAGAAAGAAAGAAAAATAAAGCAAGAAAGGCCATTAAATAAAGAGGGTGCTGGAGGCTTGGAGCGTGAGGATGAACTGAGGGCAGATCAGTCGCATAATAAGGAATGAAGAGAAAGGCCACGTGCCCAGGAGTAAGCTGCCCCTACTTGGAGCCAGAAGCTGGCAGCCTGCTGTCCCCTGGGCAGGTGGCTGGAGGGTCCTCTCAAGAGAAGACACCGCAGATGCTGGCCTTAGGACCCTACGAGGACAGACAGATCCTGCCTGGTCCCCTGGACGGGCCTGGCCGGTCCACGCGTCCTGCCCACAGTCACGGAGCCTGGAAGGATCTTTCCAGTTCCCCGCTGTTCAACATGAACTTCCAGATGAAGGTCGTGGTGCACTTGAGGAAAACTCATGAAATGACAGCCAGCGACTAGAGCCAGCAGAAGGAAGGAAAAGAGGGCCCGCCCAGGGAGCGGGAGGAACCTTCAAGAGACAAAAGTCCTCAGAGAAACAGAAGATACTGCATCCATGAAACAAGAACAAGATATCGGGAGAAGAGGGAAGAACTCGGAAGAGGATGGCCCGAACAAACACTGCGACATGAGTACGGAAGACGGGGTGGAGGCGGTCTCCCAGAGAGACGGAGAGAGGGAAAATGTGAGAGAACAGGTCAGAAAGTGGGGGGACGATTCCACAAGATACAACTTCCAACTCAAAGGGAGTAAAGAGAGAACAGAGAAGATGGAGGGAAGAAGTGGCCAAAGGCAGCCTACTGATTTCTACACCTGAAGAACATGAGCTCCTGTGTGGGAAAAGCTCACTAACTATTGCATTAGTTAGTTACTTCTGCGTAACAAATGACCCCAACACTCAGGATGTTGGAAGTCAAATTCTTTTTTTTTTTTTTTGCAGTACTAGGGATTGAACCCAGGGGTATTCTACCTCTGAGCTACACCCCCAGCCCTAGTTTTTTATTCTTTATTTTTTGAAACAGGGTCTCACTAAATTGCAGAGGGCCTCACTAAGTAGCTGAGACTGGCCGCAAACCTGCAATCCTCCGGTCTCAGCCTACCAAGTACTGGGATTTCAAGTGTGCGCCACCACGCCCAGCTTGGAAGTCAAATTCTAAAAGTGCCCTCGTCATTCCCCTATGCTGCATTATCCCTGGACTGTGTATGTGACACACTTTGCTTCCGCAATTAGGTTCTGTTATTTCTCTCAGTCACCTTTACAACAGGGAGCGTGATTACCCAGTGGGCCTTGCTTTCTCATAGGAGTTTTCTCTGGCAGGTGATAGAAGAGGAAGTCAGAGATCTGAGGCATAGGAAAGATTCACTACACCACTGCTGGATAAAAAGTGTGGAGAGAGCTGGGTGTGGTGGCACACACTTGTAATCCCAGTACTTGGGAGGCTGAGACCGGAGGATCCAGGTTCGCGGCCAGCCTCAGCTACTTAGTGAGGCCCTCTGCCACTTAGTGAGACCCTGTTTCAAAATAAAGAATAAAAAAAAAATAGGGCTGGGGGTGTAGCTTGGAGGCAGAATGCCCCTGGGTTCAATCCCCAGGTCTGCCAAAAAAAAAAAAAAAATAGTGTGGAGAGAAATGTAGGCGGCTCTGGAGCAGACCGGACACCTCCGCTGACAGCCGACACAGACACTTGGAGGTCAGTTCACAACCACTTTGCCAAAGGCAAGAGTGAACCTGGATATGGGGTTCTCTCCCAGAGCCCCCAGTTGGGAACTGCAACCCCAGCCTCCCCTTAATTGTAGCCTGTGAGACCCTGTACCAAACTTCTGACTTGAGAAAAATTGTGAGTTAATACAAGTGTGTTGTGTTAAGCCACACAATTTGTCATGCAGCAATAGAAAACTAATGTAACTGCCTAAAACAAAGGGCCAGGCGCAGTAATCTAGTGCTTGGGAGTCTGAGACAGGAGGATAACAGGTTTGAGGCCAGTCTCAGCAACTTAGCGAGACTCTCAGCAACTTAGTGAGACTATGGTTCAAAATAAAAAAAAAAAGGACTGGGGATATAGCTTGGAGATAGAAGCCTCTGGGTTTAATCCCCAGTACCATAAAAAAAAATGTGGGCAGGGGCTGCAGTCATCTGACAGCTTGCCTGGGGCAGGAGGACAGGCCTGACTGTTGGCGGGAGACCTCAGCCGCTCACGGTAAGGACCTCACGTTAGGGCTGCTTGGGTGTCTCAGAACATGGCGGCTGCCTTCTCCTGAGCAAGGGAACCGAGAAGGGGCTGTGCAAGGCCAAATTCTAAAGGAGTCCTTATCTTATTTTATTTTATTTTTTGAACCCTTATCTTTAAAAAGCCACAAGTCAGTAGGGCACGGTAGCACATGCCTGTAATTCCAGCTACTCAGGAGACTGAGGCAGGAGGATGGAAATTTCTTGGCCAGCCCGGGCAACTTAATGAGCAGTAAAAACAAAAATAAAATACCAAAAAGGGCCAGGGAAGGATGTCAGCAGAAGGACACTCCTGGGCTCACTCTCCAGTACCGCACCCTCCAAAAAGCCGCGAGTCTTTTGTGACCTAGCCTTGGGAGTCGTCATCTACCTAGGAACATTCCTTCCTAGCCAAGTGGCCCTGGGAAGGTCCCTGGAACCTCTGAGCCTCCACTTCTGCATCCGTGAAATGGGGAGACAGTGTCCCCCAGAAGGATCCCAGTGGGGCCGAAAGACACTATAAACAGCACCCCTGAAAGACCAGCATGCGTCTGTTCCCTGCTCTAACATCAGGTCTGAATCCTGCCTGGGATCAGCTCAGAGCAGGGCACACGAGGACCCGCGGGCCTCATCAGACCCCGACTCAACTCTGACCGCTGAGCCAGCGACGCCGGCGTCCTGGGCTGGTCCTGCTGCTCAAGGCTCCTCTGGTCACCTTCCTCCTCAGCAAGGCCTCTGTCCACTGGGGCACAGGCCTGTCCCCACCACTGGCCACCCACAGAGGACACCTGGGGGGGAGGTCCTCTGCATCCTGGCCTCTGCGTCAGGCAGGGGCTGGGAAGTCCCGGCCCTGCAGCTCGGGGCCTAACACCTGCCAGCTCTGGCTCAGTCTCGACCTGGCTCCTGGGGTCAGCTGGGAGCCAGTCCCCACTCACCGCCGAGCTCACGCGGCCCCGCGGGAGAACAGAGCAACCCTGGGGTGTGCCCCATGCAGCATCGAACCGTTCATCCACACAACAGTCACCTATTGAGCACCTACTGTGTGCCAGGCACTCTGCCTGGCTCTGGGTTCTCGGCAGTGAATAAAACAGACCACGTTCCCCGCCCTCGAGGAGTTTGCAGTCTAGAAGTGGGGAGGAAAGCAACGGCCAATAAACATGTTCACTAAATTTTCATGACCTGACAGGAGCTTTAAAAAATATTTTCGACTTGCTATCATTAAATGTTACGCATGCAAAGGTGGGTTTGATTTCTTCACGTATGAAAGAGCCGCCTATGGCTCAGAGAGGTTAGCAGACTTGCCTGGTGTTACACAGCGGAAAAAGGGAGGAGCCTAACTCACCAGCACCCAGGTCCCGACCCCAGGATGGTGGGGCTGATGGCTCGGCTGCAGGGGCTCCGAGTCCTCGGTGCGGCGGCAGGGTGGCTGTCACTGTATAAAATGAAGGGCGGAAGCTCCAGGGCTGCACTTGGGGCCTTCAGCATCGTGGAGGAGAAAAGCCTTCAGCCCTGGGCGCTGACCTGGCCCTCTCCTGCAGAGGTTCCCAGAGGCCAAAACAGCCCAGGGACAACACTAAAAATTACTTTGGGTTCAAGTAACAGAAACCCCAATGTAAACTGGCCTAAGGAATCTAGAAATGTCATATTCTGTTCAACAGACATCCAGAGGAGGAGTGGGCATGGTTGTACAAGCCTGCAATCCCAGTATTTGGGAGGCCGAGGCAGGAGGATCGCAGGTTTGAGGCCAGCCTCAGCAACTTAGCGAGGCCCTGTCTCAAAATAAAAACATACCTAGACATGGTGGTGCACACTTGTAATCCCAGTACTTGGGAGGCTGAGGCAGGAGGATCACAGGTTCATGGCCAGCCTCAGCAACTTAGTGAGGCCCTCCACAACTTAGTGAGACTCTGTTTCAAACTAAAATATAAAATAGGGCTGGGGGTGTAGCTTGAAGGTAGAATGCCCCTGGGTTCAATCCCCAGTACCACAAAAATAAAAATAAATAGGGCTGGAGGAGTAGCTCAGAGGTAGAATGCCCCTGGCTTCAATCTCCAGTACCAATAAATAAGCAAATTAATGAATTAATAAAAAGAAATCAAAAGGAGGGGTGGGATTCTGGTCCGGTCCATTCAGTAGCTCCACCAGGCCGCCACCGACCCAGGTTCCTGCTGTCTCTGTGCCCGGACATCTATGTTGGTTTCATCTGGTGCTGGTCCAGGATGGTGAATGAAAGCTTCTGCAGAGCCTGTCCCTCCACCCAAGACTCCCTTCAGTCTCGCTGGCCAGAATTGGGTCACCTGTCCACGGGTCCATCGTTGAAACAGTCCCCAACCAGGCGCTAGAGCTTGCTTAATTGACATGGAGCGGTGTTGGGGAATGGGTCTGATTGGTTGAAAAACCAGCCCAACTCCTGCCCTCCTTGGATCTGGGCCCTTGGCAATGACTTTGCTGGTCTCTCCTCAAGAAGCAGAATCAAGCCGGGCATGGCGGCACATGCTTGTAATCCCAGTACTTGGGAAGCTGAGACAGGCGGATCCCAGGTTCAAAGCCAGCCCCGGCAACTTAGCGAGTCCCTCCACAACTTAGTGAGACCCTGTTTCCAAATAATAAGTTTATTATTTTTTCATTTTTTATGGTACTGGGAATTGAACCCAGAGGCATTCTACCTCCGAGCTACACCCCCAGACTGATTTTATTTCTTATTTGGAAACAGGGTCCCACTAGGTTGCTGAGGGCCTCACTAAATTTCTGAGGCTGTCCTCGAACCTGGGATCCTCCTGTCTCAGCCTCCCGAGTACTAGGATTACAAGTGTGTACCACCACGCCTGGCTCCAAATAAGAAATTTAAAAAATTGGGTTGAGGGTATAACTTGGAGGTAGCATGCCTCTGAGTTCATTCCCCAGTAGAAAAATAAATAATAATAATAATAATAATAATAAAAATAATAATAATAATAAAATAAAGTGGAGTGGAAGTCCCCAGGCCCAGAATCTGGCCGCGTTCACGGAGAGGATGAGATGGGAGCCAGGACGCGGCCCGAGCTGGGTCCCAACCGAGGCCTGGCGACACCTCACGCTGTCGTCCACTTGCTCCTTTGGAACTCGGTAGCCGTAGGAAGAACAAGGCCCAGACCAGCCGGCCCCAGCTGTGGACTGTGGACGCAGGAGCGGCCATGACGGTCTCCTGGCCCTGCGTCCCCCCAGGCTCATGCATGACCCTAAGCGCTCGCTGACTTGAGCGAGAGCAAGAGCCAGCCGACCAGAGTCGACCACCATGACGGCCACACACGGCTCGCTGCTCCTCAGAGGGCAGGAAATGGCGCTCACACGTCCACCACGCTCCCTGCCCTTTCTGGAAGGTTCTGTGCGTGCCGTTGGACACTCAGAGGCTGCAGGCCTGGCGCTGCCCGTGGAAGCTCCCGTCTGGGTGGGAGCGGGACCTGCGGAGCGATGCCCACAGCCTTGCTGGGCTCCCGGGGCCGTTGGAGAGGGGTCTTCCCGAGGGTCTGTGCCTGCAGACCAGCCCTGCCTTCCCCCGGCCCACACGCTGCCCCCGGGACATGAGCAGGCCGACCGTTCCCCCTCCACACTGTTCTGTGGAGACCCTAGCGGCCCCTCTCCCAGGGGCCTTTCCAGAACCATCCTCCAGCACAGCCTTTATCACTCGGCACCGTGACTGGCTATTCTGTAAGTCCAGCCGCCTCATTCACAGATGGGGAAACTGAGGCTCGGGGAGGAAAGGTCACTCTACCCAGGACTGTCATGGCTGCTCCAGATGAGGATGAGGTGGGCCCAGGTCACAAGGCCAGGAGGGGACTGAGGGGGACTTGAACCCGGAACCCGCCACGCCCTGCACCTGGCCCCCTGGGGACGGTGATGGAGGGGCACTGACAGCAGGCTGGGCGGGACAGGGGGAGGTCTCGTCCCGTCCCGGGGAGCAGGGGGTGGCGGGGAACCACCGAGGCAGGAAGAGGCAGAGCAGAAAGTGAAAGGGACCGGAGGCCCAGAATAGCTGCGGCGACGGAGAACCGGGGCGGCCCCGGGGAGCAGGGCACCGCACCCCAGGGAGATGGCCCCTGTGCGGGGCAGCCAGGGGGGTCTGTGGCCACATCCTGGTGGCCTGGGTGGATGCCCCAAACTGCGGGGAAGGATTTGGGGCGCAGGGCTGCCTGGGAACAGAGGGGATTCCGCCTGGGACTTTCTGCCGCCCTCGCCTGGGTCTGACAATGAGTCTGACGGAGCAGCCTGTGGAGTGGCGCCTGTGCCGCCGGTCCTGAACCTCTCTGTTGTCACCGTCATGGTCTCCGGCACAGTTCTGTGAGCAGAGGCTCTGGGGCTGGGCAGCTGGGCTTCAATCCGGGCTCTGACTCTTGCTGGCTCTGTGACCTTGGGTCAGTCACTCATCCTCTCTGGGCCTCTGTGAGCAACATCACCTACTTCACAGGGGTGTGTTGAGGATTCACTGAGAAGGTACAGCTCATGGAACAACCTAGAGAAAGTGTTCAGGGAGCGTCTCGGCTTCCGATCCTCTTCATTTACTTGAGCGCAGGCACACACACGCACGCAGGGAAAGTCCCTCCACAACGTTAGCAGGGACTTTGCTAGTTCACTACTTTGCCGGGCATACAGCAGGTGCTCCATAAATGTTTGTGCCGTGGAGGGAAGGAGAGGGGGAGAGGCCTGTTACCCATGCCTCCTTCCAGATGTGGGGTACCCAGGTGACCGTCTTTTCTTTCATCGCACCCTGTATCATTTTGGTTAACTGACAAAAAGTTCGGGGACAGTGCGGGGAGACCGTGTAAACCATGCTGATCTTCAAGTTCAGATGACCCAGGACACCCAGGGACCACCCTGTCCTGGCCTGGGTGGGGGTAGCAGCCGCAGGAGGTGACAGGAAGCTGACAGGACAGGCTGTCCCCAGCCTCTGAGAACACCATGTTCAGGGCTCAGATCTCTTGTACCTGCCCCTCCCCCAGGGGAAGTGTCACGGCATCCAGGGTGGGGACCTGGGCCCTGGCCGGGGGACCTTGCGGTGGCTTCCGCCTGCTTTCCAGGAACGCTTCCTGCCACCAGCAGCAGATGGTTCACAGCTCAGCGGGAGGCAGAGGGGCCCAGGTCCGCTCTGCCCAGTGCCCCCGGCTGTGCCCGCTCTGGACCTCAGCTTCCTCGCCGGCACCATGGGGCGCTGCGGGCAGGTAGATTAAGAGGATTCAGAGAAAAGAGCCAATCTTTGGTCCTACCATCAATTTCCTTTTTTTGCAATACTGGAGAAGGAACCTAGTGCCTCCCACAAGTTAGGCACTGAGCTACCCCCCACCCATTACTTAAAAAAAATATGTTAGCCAGGCACAGTGGCACACACCTGTAATCCCAGTACTTGGGAGGCTGAGACAGGAGGATAATAGGTTCGAGGACAGCCTCAGCAACATAGTGAGACTCTTATCAACCTAGAAAGACTCTGTTTGAAAACCAAAATAAAAAGGGTAGAGGGGTATAGCTCAGAGGTAGAATGGCCCTGGATTCAATGCCCAGTACCACAAAACAAAAACAAAAAATTATGTTAAGCACGGTGTAGCGGCATACACCTATAATCCCAGTACCCAGGAGGCTGAGACAGGAGGATCATAGGTTCCAGGCCAGACAGGGAAACTTAGAGAGACCCTTACTCAAAATAAAAAAAATAAATTTAAAAAAGGAATCAGTTAGGGCATGGTGGTGTACCCTTGTAGTCCCAGTACTTGGGAGGCTGAGACAAGAGGATCGCAAGTTCACAACCAGCCTCAGCAGCTTAGTGAGGCCCTCTGCAATTTAGTGAGACCCGGTTTAAAAAAATAAAACAAAAATGAGATAGGGCTAGGGCTAGGGGTGTATGTAGGTTAGAGGTAGAATGCCCCTGGGTTCAATCCCAAGTACCCCTCCCACACGGCTCAGTGGTAGAGTACCCCTGGGTTCAGTCCTCAGTACCACAATAAGTAAATAATAAATAAATAAATAAATAAATAAATAAATAAAGCCGGGTGTGGTGGTACATGCTTGTAATCCCCGTACTTGGGAGGCTGAAACAGGAGGATTGCAGGTTCAAGAACAGCCTCAGCAAATAGTGAGACTCTCATTAACCAAGCAAGACCCTGTTTCCAAAAAAAAAAAAAAAGGACCGGGGGTGTAGCTCGGAGGTAGAATACTTCTGGGTTCAATCCCCAGTGCCATAAAAATAAATAAATAAATAAATGAATAAATGAATAAATAAATAAATAGGCTGGGGGGTGTAGCTCAGTGTCCTCAATCACACACACAATTTATGTTAAAATACACATAACTTGCTGGGCGTGGTGGCGCACGCTTGTAATCCCAGTACTTTGGGAGGCGGAGAACGGAGGATCCAGGTTCGCGGCCAGCCTCAGCTCTCTCTCTCTCTCTCTCTCTCTCTCTCTCTCTCTCTGTCTCTCTCTCTACTTAGTGAGGCCCTCCGCAACTTCGTGAGACCCGGTTTAAAAATAAAGTATAAAAAATAGGGCCGGGGGTGTAGCGCGG
>PVJS01037963.1:0-19637 GCA_004027185.1 Glis glis
TTTTTTTTTTTGGTGTGTGGTACTGGGGATTGAACCCAGGGGCATTCTGCCTCTGAGCTACACCCCCAGCCCTATTTTATTTTTATTTTGAAATAGGGTCTCACTGAGTTGTGGAGGATCTAATTTGCTGAGACTGTCCTTGAACCCATGATCCTCCTGTCTCAGCCTCCCAAGTACTGGGATTACAAGTGTGTGCCACCATGCCCGGCTTAGTTCTTAGTTCTGAAACAGGGCATCACTCCAGGCATGGTGGTGCATACCTGGAATCCCAGTACTTGGGAGACTGAGACAGGAGGGTCGAAGGTTCAAAGCCAGCCTCAGCAACTTAATGAGGCTCTCCACAACTTAGTGAGACCTTGTTTCAAAATAAACAATAAAATAGGGCTGGGGGTGTAGCTCAGAGGTAGTATCCCCCTGGGTTCAACCCCCAGTACCACAAAAAAAGAAAAGAAACAGGGTCTCACTAAGTTGCTGAAGCTGGCCTTGAATCTGCAATCCTCCTGTCTCAGCCTCCCAAATATCAGGATTACAGACATGCACCACCATGCCCACCTCTTTTGTGTGTGTGTGTGTAGTACTGGGGATTGAACTCAGGTGCATTCTACCTCTGAGCTACACCCCAACCCTTATTTTTCATTATGAAACAGGGTCTCGCTAGGTTGCTGAGAATCTCGCTATGTTGCTGATGCCATCCTCGAACCTGTGATCCTCCTGTCTCAGCCTCCAAAGTCCTGGGATTACAGGCGTGCACCACCATGTCGGCTAACATGCCCGCCTCCTACTTTACTTTTTTTCTGAGACAGTTCTTGCTATGCTGCCCAGGCTGGCCTGGAACTCCTGGTTCAAAGGAACCTCCGAGTCGCTGGGATACAGGTGTGTTACTAGACCTGGCTTTCAGTTTTCATTTGTAAGACCTCAAGCTTTTTAGCTACCTGCAGTCCCTGGTGGATTAAATCCGTACGTGAGCTAGTCCCAACGGCAAAATGTATGATGCAAGGCTCTGCGCCATATGTTCAAACCGCAGCTATGCCCTTAGTAATGCAGCCTTCCGCAAGCTAACTTTTTCTTTCTTAATGTGTTTAGTAATGTTTAAAATGGAGATAAAACCTACTGTATTTAATAATGCTTATTATTAAACACCCGTAAGGGTCAAAAAGGGTAAAACTTTGACAAATATTATTTCTTGGAGCTGGGTGTGGTGGTGCATGCCTGTAATCCCAGTACTTGGGAGGCTGAGACAGGAGGATCACAGGTTTGAGGACAGCCTCTGCAACTTAGTGAGGCCCTGTTTTAAAATAAAAATAAAATAGGGCTGGGGGGTGTAGCCTGGAGATAGAATGCTCCTGGGTTCAATCCCCAGTACCAAATATACATTTTCTTGCCCCCCTATTATCTTCCTTATGAAAATGTTTTTGTTATAGGTCAGGACTCAAAGTTTAATTCCTGGTGATATAAAAGCAACGTGAATTTCCGTTGAACTGAAATGAACCACTTCTAGAAAAGGAGAATCTTCCATACCGTATTCCCTTGCAGACTCTGATTCAGGGCTTTAATTTCAGGTAATGCAAAGGTTTAATGTGTTTGCAAGTTAGCCAAAGAACCCACAAAACAGAAAACGTTCAACTTCACAACTTTTATTAAAAAGAAATGTATAATTAAACAAATCACAACTTTATCAATTAAAGTTGGTTGGGGTTAAGGGGAACCTAGGTAAAAATAAGTTGATCTGGCACAACAAAGTCTCCGGATCTCTTCCTGAATGGAAGCACACAGGGGGAGGTGGGAAAAACAGACCCGAGCCCCCTGCTTCTCCAGGCCCTCTTCCTCCGCCCCTCCACACAGCCTAGGTCCCGCTGCACCCTCCCCGCCCTCCTGAGGCTCACTACAGCGGGCACGCCAGCGGGCACAGCCGCCAGGCTCACTGCAGGCCCCGGGCAGGCTCCGCTCCTGTTAGCCCCCACTGCTCACACTTCACTCCTCCACCAGCTGCCACCAGCTCCCTGGCTCGCTCCACTTCCCGCTTCTACGACAGAATATTACTCCTCGAGAGACGCGAGCCTGCAGATGGACTTGCTTTACTACCCAGCCGACATTCCAAGGTCATCACTGAGGTCAGCCCTAGACGCGCCCTCACTGCCCTGGTGCCCCCTTCCTCTGTCACCCCCACAGGGGGAAATCTCCACTTTTTTTTTTTGGTGCTGGGGATTGAACCCAGAGGCATTCTATCTCTGAGCTAACCCCCAGCCCTATTTTATTTTTTAATTTGGAAACAATCTCACTAAATTGCTGAGGCTGGCTTTGAACCTGCGATCCTCCTGTCTCAGCCTCGTAAGCACTGGGATTACAGGCGTGCGCCCCCACGCTGGCTGATCTCCAGTCTTGGTTAAGCCAATCACCTGCCTGCTCTTTGTTGCCCTTGTAGCAGCAGAAAGCCCTACACATCGCTTGACCGATTCCCCTCCAATTCACGACTCCAAGCCAGAGCTTCGTGATCAACAGCACCCAGCAATCCTACCACTGAGCTACTGCTGCTGCTGCCCAAGGTGGGGTGTCCATCACTCCTGAGAGCAGCCAGCACCCTCTTCCTTTAAGCTTCACTGGATGGAAACATAAAGCCCTGTTTCCTACCTCCATCTGTAAGCGCCCTGCGCCTGCGCCCACATGCTGTGCAGCGTCCTCCTGCCCCCCCCCCCAGGCAAACCCTCTTATGTTCTGAAGTCTCTCCTACTTTCTCAGGAATTCTGCTCATTTGCTATTCTTATCTTTCTTGTGTATTAGTCTCTTCCTCTCTATTAGACACTCTCAGCTTATTTGAAAATGTTCTTCTAAACCAGGCACAGGAGCCGGGCGTGGTGGCACACATCTGTAATCCCAGTACATGGGAGGCTGAGACAGAAGTATCACAGGTTTAAGGACAGCCTCAGCAAGTACTGAAACTCTCATCAACCTAACAAGACCCTGTTTCAAAAGTAAAAATAAAAATAGGGTTGGGGGTATAGCTTGGAGATAGAATGTCCCCGGATTCAATCTCTAGTACCAAGAAAAAAAAAAAGGGCACAATGGCACACGCCTGTAATCCCAGTACTTGGGAGGTTGAGACTGGAGGATCACAGTTTCAAAGCCAGCTTCAGCAACTCAGTGAGGCTCATATCAACTTAGCTAGACCTTGTTTCCAAATAAAAAATAAAATAGGGCTGGTGGTGTACCTCAGAGGTTGAATGCCCCTGGGTTCTATCCCCAGCACCACACACACACACACACACACACACACACACACACACACACACAAAACAAACACACAAAATAGTCACTTTGTGGGCATGGTGGCACACATCTGTAATCCCAATAGTTGAGAGGCTAAAACAGAGGGATTACAAGTTCGAGGACAGTGTCTGCAAGTGTTGAGACACTCAGCAACCTAGAGAGACCCTGTTTCAAAAACCCAAAACAGAGCTGGGCGTGGTGGCTTACTCTTGTAATCCTAGTACTTGGGAGGCTAAGACAGGAGAAATGCACGTTTGAGGACAGCCTCAGCAAGGGGTGAGACTCTCATCAACCTACCAAGACCCTGTTTCCAAATACAAATAAAATAGGGCTGGGGGTGTAGCTCAGAGGTAGGATGCCTGTAGGTTTAATCCCCACTGCCCCCCCAAAACCACCTCAAAACAGAGCCAGGTGTGGTGGCGCATGCTTGTAATCTCAATGCCCAGTACCATAGGGGAAAAAAAACAAGCCAGCCATCACCTCACGTTGTCAAAGCCAAAGGAAATTTCTCCATCTTCGCTGTTTAACTTCTCAGCAGCATTTGATGGGGTGACCATTCCCTCTTTTGGGAGAATGATAAAATACCGTCCCATGAACTATCATCCGCATGCTAGCGACTGCCAACAAACACTCCTGTAGTCTAGACCACTCCTCTCAGCTCAACGTAAGCACTGCTGCCTACTGGCCTCTATCTGGATGTCTCAAAAGTATTTAAAAAACACAACAGGTTCCACAAGGACTTGTTACCCACTCCTAACCACCTGTTCCTCTTTGAGTCTTCTTCAACCGGAAACGGCACTATCAGCCACCTAAGACTTGGGCCCAAACCACGAAGGCCTCCTAACCCTGCCCTCTCCCAGAACCAATCCATTATGCAAATCATTTTGATTCCCGCTCCAAAACACATTTGAAATTTGCCATTTCCTCCATCTCCACTGCCAATGCCACTCTACTGCCCAAGATACCACCGGTCTTGGGCTGAATGCTGCGATCGCCTTGTTTCCTCTGCTTCCTCCACAGAGCAGCCAGAGAGCTTTAAAAACGGAACAGGAGCCCGGCGTGGTGGCGCACGCTTGTAATCCCAGTACTTGGGAGGCTGAGACTGGAGGATCCGGGTTCGCGGCCAGCCTTAGCTACCTAGTGAGGCCCTGTTTCAAAATAAAAAAGAAAATAGGGCTGGGGGAGGTTTCATCGCTTAGTTTTCTCATTATGGCCAGTTCATCTGTTCATACCTGTTCTAGATGTTTCTTCCTGACCTGTTTTTATCCATATTCTGTTCTTATTAGGTTTCATGTTAGAATGATTTGCCCAATCTACTACTTCCACAATCCCAGAAGATTCATCCACAATTCAAAATTCAGGAAAGGATCCTTTCTTAACAAAGGATTTATCTATAGATAAATCTTTAAGGTCTTTTCCTACAGATAAATCTTTAAGGTCTTTCCTAACCTATTCCTAATTTCTGTATAAATCCTGATTCAGTCTATTTTCATTGCACAGCTGCCTTGACCAAACTAGGTATGGCTAGACCTAGAAGCCCAGATGTTATATAACTTCTCATTAGAATGAGACAATCTACTTTAAAAAAAGATGCACTAAGACTTTAAAGTCTCGGGATACCTAGCCTCTGTTCCACTAAAAGTAATTTCGATGTGATAAATAGTAGCTAGAAGGAGAAAAATAAAAATGAGACAGAATGATGTGAGCAGTAAGACGGTGTGAAACTCAAAAATACGGACCTCAATTCTCACGTTCAAATTCAAAGAGGAGCCAGCGGCAGAGTGCAAAGTCTTGTCCAGGACATTCCAAATGGGTATCTATGTCACGCTGGACTCACTTGCAGAATTTGGGAATAACAGACTCCTATTCCAATTTAGGGAATCCTGAACAGGCCAGGATTTCAGTACTGGAGGGGGTTAAGGACAACATAAAGTTGGAATTCATCACTGAGATCATCTAACACATTATTAAAGGTCACAACTGGTCCTAACAAATAATGAAGTATTTCAAAACCTCCCTCAAGTTAATTCTGATGTTCCGATTTGGAAATTATGGGTGTACAGCAAAGGACGTGGCTCTTGGGATTCGATGCCAGTTATACAGCTTAAAATGGCAAGACCTGGAACAATCGGGAAATCTCTACAAACATTAGTTCCTTTCCTAGTTAAGTAGATAATAAGATGAATGATGCAATAAATAGGAATTATATAAAGCACCAAAAGCAGTTCCTGGCATAGAGCAGATGTTTAATATATGGTAGGTTTTATTAAAGGGTCTCTAGAGCTGGGTGTGGTGGCGCATGCCTGTAACCCCGGTACTTGAGAGGCTGAGACACAAGGATCCTTGCTGAGGGTCTGCAACTTAGCAAGACCCTGTTTCAAAATAAAAATTAAAAAGGGCTGGGGGGTTGGAGCTCAGAGATAGAACACCTTGGTTCAATCTCCAATAACAACAACAAAAAAAGGGGGGGGAGGTCTTGAACTTCCACTACACAAGTGTTGTAAACACAAGGACAGGATACACCTCTTTGTAACACTGTTACTTTTGTCCACTAGAAAGAATTTAACTACTTAGTTTCCATTTCTGTGGACTCCTACAGAGATCAGAGCTTTGCAGACTTTTCTCCTGTTTTTCAGCAACAATTTAAATTTAAAACCTCTGTATACAACTCTAGAGCAACCCCACAGATACTTATCAGGAAGCTTTAAGGAAACAGTCTTCTTTCTCAGAAAAGGAAAGGATGTCTCAGATTTTAAAGCAAGTTTAATTTTTCAGCGCAGAATCCTAATCAACTTTTGCACTGTGGTTTGAATACAGAAATTTCAAATGGCTAGACCCCACCGCCTTCCTTCCCCACAATCCAACAGCTAGATAAATGTGTCTCCAGGCTTGTTTTACAATACAACCAACCAAAAAATAAAACGTAGGGGACCTATAAGAGAACCATGTTCTGGAAGGCAGGCAGGCAGGCAGGCAGGCAGTTTTTGACTCTTTTGTAACCTGGGTTGACTGTGCTCGAGAATAACGGGGAGGGGACGGAGGCGAAGCTCGGGAGCCGGCTCGGGCCAGCGCGGACAAAGCCGGCGGCCGGGGGCGGCGAGGACGGGCCGGTCGTCTCCGCTGCCCCGAGGCCGAGGCCGAGGCCGAGGTCGAAGCCGCGGCGGGCGGCGGGGAGGAGGAGGCCGCCCGGGCCGCGGACCCGCCTGGGCCCCGCCACTGCCTCGGCCCCGCCGCCGCCACCGCCGCCGCCGCCGCCGCCGCCGACCCCGCCGCCCGGCCCGGGCAGTGCAGCGGCCACCGCGGAGGGCGCCGCCCGCGCCGCCAGGGAAGATGGCGCCCGCCGAGCAACTGCGCCACCAGCGCTGGCGGAGGGCCAGGCCAGCGCCATCTTAGCCCGCACCCCACCCCCGGCCGCGGTCGGGCGCCGCCGGAGGCTCGGGGAGCGGCTCGCGCGCGGGCCCAGCACGACGACCGCCGCCGCCGCCATCGCCTGTCCCCGGTGCGGGCCGGGCGCGGGGTCGGGACGAGGCCGGGGCGAGGCCGGGGCGAGGCCGGGACCGGGCGGCCGGCGCGGCTCCATCTTGCCGGGGAAGCGGCGCGGGCTCCGGGGCTCCGCGGCCGGGGCGGCGGAGGGAGGAGGAGACTGCGCCGCTGCCCGCCGTCCCCGCCGCCGCCCCGGCCGCCCGGCGCCTCCCGTGAGTC
This sequence comes from Glis glis, assembly GCA_004027185.1. NCBI lineage: Eukaryota > Metazoa > Chordata > Mammalia > Rodentia > Gliridae > Glis > Glis glis. Next base: position 6,967 of record PVJS01037963.1, read on the forward strand.
ATCAGCGGCGCCCTCCTCCCGCCATCGCGTCCGCGGAGAGCAAAGGGAAAAAAAGAAAAGGGAAGAAAAAAAAAAACAAACAGCCAGGCGAAGCGGCGCCGGGGCGGCCGGCCGGCGCCCGCCCGACCCGATCCCACCCCCCAAAAAGCCGCCGCAGCCAATGGCTCTCGGGGCTGAAACCTAATATCCTGCTCGGCGGCGGGCGCGCGTCTCAGAGCTCCGCGCCGCCGGCCGCGGCCGCCCATGGCGCCCCTCCCGCGCCGCCCCCTCCCCGAAGGCGCGCCGGCCGGGCGCGCGGGGCTGCCTCCTGGAAAATTTTATCACAAAATTAGAATACACTCAAAGGGAAACTCACCGTCATGAAAAAGCCGAGCCTTGTCAACGGGGTTTCCGCGCCATCGCGGCAGGGGCGGCGGCGGCGGCGGGCGCGGGGCGCGGGGCGCGGGCGCGGGAGCTCCCGGCCGAGGGCGCCGGCCACACGCGCCCGCCCGCCCGCTCCCTCCGCGCTCGTCACCCCCGCGCCGCCCGGCCCGAGCTCCGCGCCGGCCGCCGCCTGCAGCCCGCGCCGCCGCCGCCGCCGCCGCCGCCGCCGCCCGGCCCCGTCCCCGTCCCCGTCCCCGTCCCCGCTCCGCGCCCGGCCGCACCGACGTGCATGAGCATGGCTTTCATGGCAAAAGCCGGGTGCACGGAAAAAAACCGAGCTCCGAGGCTGCTCAGCCCCGTCGCCCTTTAAGATTCTTTGCAACTTTGCAGTGCATTGGGGTTCCTTCAAGAAACAGGGTTATTGCCCCCCCTCTTTTGTTTTTGCTTTATTTTTAAAGATCTACAAGAGACGTACTAATTCTCCGCAGGCGCCCTGCACACACACACACACACACACACTCTCTCTCTCTCTCCAATTTTAGCTTGATTTGCGGTGAAGGGAGTTTAAGGCCAAAAAAACACCATATTTGCTTAGAACGCTAATAAGAGCAAGCCACCATAAATACTGTTTTGCATTTGCCTTTCAAAAATTGAAACACTGCTTTTAACTTAGTTATTTGGCAAATAACTGGTTTATCCTAACTTTTAAGTGTATTAAACTTTCCTTTGCAACACCCTATCTCCATTCCAAAATGCTGTTGTATGTCAACATTAAAAAGGAAAAAACAAAACAAAAAAACGAGTGACTTAAGATGAAGGTCAGGAGCTGACTTTATCACCCTCAAAACATCCAATTCCTATGGCCTTCTCTTCCTGTAGATAGCTTTTCTCTCCATATTTGCAGAATTTCCATTAACTAACCCCCATTCTTAAAAGGAAAGCTACAAGACCTTTTAACACTCTAGGCCCAAGTATAATTACCACCTGGTTTGTGTGTGTGTGTGTGTGTGTGTGTGTGTGTTTGGTACTGGGGATTGAACCCAGGGATGTTCTACTTCTGAGCTACACCCCCACCGGTATTTTATTTATTTTGAAACAAGGTCTTTTTTTTTCTCTTTCTTTATTTTTTTGGCGGTACTGGGGATTGAACCCGGGGCATTCTACCTCCAGGCTTCACCCCCAGCCCTATTTCTTATTCTTTATTTTGAAACAGGGTCTCACTAAGGTTGCGGAGGGCCTCACTAAGTAGCTGAGGCTGGTTGCGAACCCAGATCCTCCGCTCTCAGCCTCCCAAGTACTGGGATTACAAGCGTGTGCCACCATGCCTGGCTTGAAACAGGGTCTTACTAAATTACTTTCATCAACCTAGGGAGACCCTGTTTCAAAATAAAAATAAAATAGGGCTGGGGGTGTAGCTCAGAGATAGAATGCCCCAGGTTCAATTCCCAATGCAAAAAAAAAAAAAGTTAAGGGATGCCCAAGATTGTAATTAAAGTTTAAAAAAATACATATGTAAGCCTCAAAAGTGTTCTAAAATTATTCTAAATTAGTTTGTAATGCCTATAGATAGCAATGAGGTCCTGCTAATAAAGAGAATGCTTAAACCTCTGTCCCCCAGGTATTTGTTAAGTTCTAAATACAATTATCCCTAGATTTAAATTATTTAAATACAATTATTTGGTTTCAGTTGGGTGTGGTGGCACACATCTGTAATCCCAGTACTTTGAAGGTTGAGACAGGAGGATGGCAGGTTCAAGGCCAGCATCATCAACTTAGACTCTTAGCAACCTAATGAGACCCTCTTTCAAAACAAAAAGAATAAAAAGGGCTGGGTGTAGCTCAGAGGTAGAACGGCCCTGGGTTCCATCCCCAGTACTACACACACACACACACAAAATGGCTTCTGTATTCCCTTAGCATTAAAAAACTTAATGGTGAGCCGGGCGTGGTGGTGCACGCTTGTAATCCCAGTACTTTGGGAGGCAGAGACCAGAGGATCCGGGTTCGCGGCCAGCCTCAGCTCTCTCTCTCTCTCCTTGTCTCTCTTTCCCTCTCTCTCTCTACTTAGTGAGGCCCTCCGCAACCTTGTAAGACCCGGTTTCAAAATAAAGTATAAAAAATAGGGCCGGGGGTGTAGCGCGGAGGTAGAACGCCCCTGGGTTCAATCCCCGGTGCCGCAAACAAAACAAAACAAAACAAAAAAAAACAACTTAATGGTGGGACTGGAGGGTGGAGCTCAGTTGTATTAGCCCTGGCTTTCATCCCCAGCATGTACCTTGTTTGCTTATACAAGGATACTGTAACTAAACTATATTGCACAAAATAAATCTGTAAAGGCTGGCATACAATGTTGTCATAGTCAACACAGAAGATCCTTTTAAAAACAACCCATATCTTGTTGCATTTTATCATTCATAATGTATGCTTTTTTTTTTTTTTTTGGTGGTACTGGAGTTTGAACCCAGGGGCATTGTACCTCAGAGCTACACCACCAGCCCTGTTTTTTATTTTTATTTTTCAACAGGATCTCACCAGGTTGATGAGAGTCTCACTACTTGCTGAAGCTGTCCTTGCACCTGCAATCCTCCTGCCTCAGCCTCACAAGTACTAGGTTTACATGCCAGTGCTACCATGCCCAGCTGTATGCTTTTGTTTTGTTTTGTTTTGTTTTTTGGTGGTGGTACTGGGGATCGAACCCAGGGGCATTCTTTCTCTAAGCTACACCCCCAGATCTTTTCATTTTTCGTTTTGAAACAAAGTCTCCCTAGGTTGGTGAGAATCTCACTATATTGCTGAGGCTGTCCTCGAACCTGCAATCCTCCTGTCTCAGCCTCCCAAGTACTGGGATTAAATACAAAGCTTGCTTTCTATTTAAGTGAGCCTTAAAAATACATTCGGTGGCCAGGTGTGGTGACACATGCTTGTAATCCCAGTACTTGGAAGGCTGAGACAGGAGGATCACAGGTTTCAAGCCAGACTTGCAACTTAGTGAGGCTCTCAGCAACTTAGACCTTATTTTCAAATAAAAAATAAAAGAGGGCTGGGGGTGTAACCCAGAGGTAGAAGTTTCCCGGGTTCAGTCCCCTGCACACCACACACACACACACACACATAAATATGTTATGAAACTGACTATATCTATAACATCTATCTCTTCTACTCTAATACCTAAAGACCTTAGAAATAATGAGTTAACATTTCTGGCTCTCTTCCAAGAGGTGAATTACCTTCATCCCCAGAACCATGAAAAAAATAAAAGAAAAAGAAATACATTAGCCGGGCGTGGTGGCGCACACTTGTAATCCCAGTATTTGGGAGGCTGGGACTGGAGGATCGCGGGTTCGCAGCCAGCCTCAGCTACTTAGTGAGGTCTCTGCAATTTAGTGAGACCCTGTTTCAAAATAAAGAATAAAAAATAGGGCTGGGGGTGTAGCTGGGAGGTAGAATGCCCCTGGGTTCAATCCCCAGTACTGCAAAAACAAAACAAAACAAAAAGAAATACATTAAGTGACTTAGTATCACATAGTATCATGAAAGCTTAGCTTTTTTTCTTCTTTTTTTTTTCCCTTAGAAGACTATTTGCTTCAAATTCATCCAAGGCTTTCCTAGAACAGTAGTCTTTGCATAAATTAGCATATTTCTCTACACTCCAAAGTTGGACCAACCAGTTTTCTAATTGGCTTGGGAAATTTTTTCAACATGTTTTACAGGGCCTTTGGACTGGCTGGAATTTAATTATAATACCCATTCAGAAGAATTACATTTCAAAAGAGTCCACGGATTATTCATTGCAATTAGGGCCCACCAAGCAAGTCTTACAGCTGTTGCTCCACAACTTCAATGAAATATTAATGGATTTCGGAAAGATAATCTCTTCAGTTGCCAAAGCCCCAAGGAAACCAGAAATCCGACTTTCCAGATGATCTACCATTACCTTCATTCCATCAGTACACAATGTATACATATATTAAGCAGGGCGTGGTGGCGCATACCTGTAATCCCAGTACTTGGGAGGTTGAGACTGGAGGATCTGGGTTCACAGCCAGCCTCAGCTACTTAGTGAGGCCCTTCCCAACTTAGTGAGACCCTGTTTCAATGTAAAGAATTAAAAAATAGGGCTGGGGGTTTAGCTTGGAGGTAGAATGCCCCTGGGTTCAATCCCCAGTACTGGAAAAAAAAACCCACAATGTATACATATATTAAAATATCATATTGTAGCCAAGCGTGGTGGCGCGCACGCTTGTAATCCCAGTACTTTGGGAGGCAGAGACCAGAGGATCCGAGTTCGCGGCCAGCCTAAGCTCTCGCGCGCGCTCTCTCTCTCTCTCCCTGTCTCTCTCTCTATCTAGTGAGGCCCTCTACAACTTCATGAGACCCGGTTTCAGAATAAAGTATAAAAAAAATAGGGCCGGGGGTGTAGCATGGAGGTAGAATGCCCCTGGGTTCAATCCCCGGTACCGCAAAAAAAAAAAAATCATATTGTGCCCCATAAGTATGTATGATTATGTGTCATTCAAAATGAATTTATTTGTAAAGGGGAGAAAAGTGGGGCATGGTGGCTTACACCTGTCATCCCAGTACTTGGGAAGCTGAGACTGGAGGATCACAGGTTTGTAGCCAGCCTCAGCAATTTAGTGAGGCCCTGAGCAACTTAGTGAGACCCTGTTTCAAAATAAAAATTAAAATAAGGCCGGGGGTGTAGCTCAGGGGTAGAACAGCCCTTGGGTTCAATCCCCAGGTCCACAAAAAAATAAAAATAAAAGGGGGATGGGGGAAGGTGACTCACAGAGCTGAATTTATGTCTCATAGAGAGCCCTAGGGCATTGCAGTCTTTTTAGAGAATGCCCCAATATAAGAGCCCTGACTTTGATTGGGAGCCTACTAAGTACCAGCAGGCGTTATGCTAGAAACTTCTATGCATTATTACATGAGCTTTCACTCAGACCTAGAGAATCAGGCTCAATTATCCTGATATTTTGCAGATGAGGCTGTCCAGGGTATCAAGGAATTTGTCTGAGGTTATCAGGTAATAAGGGCTGCCGTGAGACTCCAAGGCTGGCTGATTCCAAAACTCACCCTCTGTGAGGCCTGAAAAGTATCTTGGGAGAAGCCGTGTCACCGTGTCAGTGTAAACCTGAGCGTCCAGGGGCGAGGCGCGAGCAGAAGGGACAGCCCTCCTATTAGTCAAGACCTACTTTGAGAATGCCAGTTGTCAAATCTAATTTTAAACCTGGAGGAGGGGCTTGTAAATACTGAGACAGCAGTGGAGAATCTCCAGTTTCCCAGGTACCACCAAAATTATGATTACTTCATAATATGGCAAAACAAAAACAATTAATTTTCCCCCACATGATTACAATTTTTTTTTTTTTGGTGGTACTGGGGATTGAACCCAGAGGCATTTTACCTCTGAGCTACACTCCCAGCCCTATTTTTTATTCTTTATTTTGAAACAGGGTCTCACTAAATTGCAGAGGGCCTCACTAAGTAGCTGAGGCTGGCTGTGAACCCATGATCCTCCTGTTTCAACCTCCCAAGTACTGGGATTACAAACTGCACCACCCCACCCGGCTCCAGTCTGATCTGGTTTTTAATGGCATCTTTGTTTCTCACCAGGTGTGTAGCTTTGGACAAGTTATTTCACCCTTCAGAGCCTCAACTTCCTCATCTACAAAATGTAGATAATTATGGTCCACGCCTCTGAGAGTTATTTTAAGGATTCAGGAACAGGTGCATATAAAGTGTTTAGAGGCGTATCTGAAACATAATGCAAGCTCAGCACATTCAGCTCCATTGTATTGTCTTCTTTTAGAACTGTGTCAGGTGGGGCCCTGTGAAATCTTCCCATGTGAATACCCAGGGGCAATCTTCTCTGACTGAACCTAATGCGTCCCTCTTACACTCCTTCCTGATGGGGAGCTCTTGGGGGGGGGGGGAGTCATCACCTCTACCTTCATATTCCCTAAGGGCCTAGCAGCACATTTGGTATAGTTAGCTCACAACCAGTACTCCTGGGTTAAGGAGCAAACAGCCCACTTTGTGAGATTTGTAAGAATACAAGAACTGAGCCGGGCGTGGTGGCGCTCTCTTGTAATCCCAGTAGTTAGGAGGCTGAGACTGGAGGATCCGGGTTCGTGGCCAGCTTCAGCTACTTAGTGAGGCCCTCTGCAACTTAGTGAGACTCTGTTTCAAAATAAAGGATAAAAAATAGGGCTGGGGATGTAGCTTGGAGGTAGAATGCCCCTGGGTTCAATCCCCAGTACCAAAAAAAAATTAAAAAATAAATAAAATGCTATTATGTGTGAATTTAAAATGAATTAAAAAAAATACAAGGACTGAGGGCAGGGCCTGGCGTGGTGCAGACCTGCAATCCCGTGACTCCCAGCAACTCTGGAGGCTGAGCAAGAGGGTAGAAAGTTCAAGGCCAGCCTGGGCAACTTAGGGAGACCCTATCTCAAAAGAAAATTTTAAAAAGGGTTGGGGGAGCCGGGCATGGTGGCACACGCTTGTAATCCAGTACTTGGGAGGTAGGTGGAGACCGGAGGATCCGGGTTCACAGCCACCCTCAGCTACTTAGTGAGGCCCTCCGCAACTTCGTGAGATCTGGTTTCAAAATAAAGTATAAAAAATAGGGCCGGGGTGTAGCTTGGAGGTAGATGATCCACAGTACCACAAAAAAAAAAAAAAAAAAAAAAAAGAAAAAAAAAGGGGGATAAAAATCAGTGAACAAGTACTTGCCTAGCATGTGCAAGGCTCTGAGTTCAATCCCCACACTGCAAAAAAAAAAAAGAAAAAAAAAAAAGAAAAGAAAGGAGGGGTGGGTGTAACTCAGCGAAAATGCACATACTTTGCTGGAAACAGGCCCTACGTTCAATCCTTAGCACCAAAAGGGGGCGGTGAAGAGACCCGCACACTAGATCACAGGCAGCGCGGCCTGATGGCTTGGCTCCTCTCTCTCCAGTTAGATTTTTATTGTTGTTGTTTTGTGGTGCTGGGGATTGAGCCCAGGGGCATTCTACCTCTGAGCTACACCCCCAGCCTTATTTTTTATTTTTATTTTGAAACAGGGTCTCCCTAGGTTAATAAGCATCTTACTAGTTGCTGAGGCAGTCCTTGAACCTGTGATCCTCCTGTCTCAGCCTCCCAAGTGCTGGGGTTACAAGCGTGCGCCACCACGCCCGGCCATCCAGTTAGTTTTCTTTCTCCTTTTTAGCCATGTGATCGTGGCCTACTTTGTTTTGTTGCTGGGGATTGAACATAGTGGGGCTGAACCGCTGAGCTCCACCCCCAGCCCTTTTTGGTTTTTATTTTGAAACAGGGTCTCATTGTTAGGTAGTGAGATAGGAAAAATAAGACTGGGCAGAGAAAAAGGACAGGAAAGCCTTCCTGAAAGGAAAGACAGAGCCCTGGCTGTGGTCAGACTGCCAGCCCATCACGTTGCAGTTGAAGTTTCCCTCACGACACACTCCTGCGCATCTGCACTGAGCTGTGGCGAGAATCCCAAAATGAATATGCATTAAAAGGGGCGGATTAAAAAAACCCACCATGTGGCAGGGGCCTCTCTGAAGCTCCCTCTCTCCCCTTGGGACTGCTCCCTGACCCTCCTGTGGAATTTACCCAGTAAAGTTTCTCATGGCTACTTAATGACATCTGTCTGGATGAAATCTTTCCTTCGGCGGACAAGAATCGAGGTTTTACTCATTTACTCACGGCCCTATAACATTATTAAGTTACCATGAGAGCCGAGTGTGGTAGCACATGCTTATAATCTCAGTACTTGGGAGGCTGAGACAGGAGGATCGCAGGTTCAAAGCCACCTTCGGCAACTTAGCAAGGCTCTCAGCCTAGTGAGACCCTGTTTCCAAGTAAGAAATAAAATCGGGCTGGGGTAGAATGCCTCTGGGTTCAATCCCCAGCACCAAATCAAAAACAAAAACAAGTTATACCACGAGCTGTCCTCGAACCTGCAATCCTCTGTCTCAGCCTCCCAAGTGCTGGGGTTACAGGTGTGCGCCGCTATGCAGGTGTGGCCTACTGTTTTAAACTACTCTCAAGCCGGGCGTGGTGGCACACGTTTGTAATCCCAGTACTTGGGAGGCTGAGACCGGAGGATCTGGGTTCATGGCCAGCCTCAGCTACTTAGGCCCTCCGCAATAACTTAGTGAGACCTGTTTCAAAATAAAGAATAAAAAATAGGGCTGGGGGTGTAGCCCGGAGGTAGAATGCCCCTGGGTTCAATTCCTGGTACTGCCAAAAATAAAAAATAAAAAAAATAAACTACTCTCACCTCAGTTTCCTTATCTGTGAAATGGAAGACACACACACACACACACACACACACACACACGATCTCAGGTTGGTAGGGGAGAGTTAAATGATATTAGAGCTTAGCATATAGTAAATATTCAATAATAGCTGCTATAAACTGGGCCTGGTGGAGCACATCTGTATCCCAGTCTTGGGAGGCTGAGACAGGATATCACAGGTTCGAGGACAGCCTCAGCAATTTAGCAAGGCTCTTAGCAACCTAGCAAGACCCTTTTTCCAAAACAAAATAAAAAAGGCTGGAGGTGTAGCTTGGAGGCAGAATACTCCTGGGTTCAGTCCCCGGTAACATGCGCGTGCACGTGCACGCGCACACACACACACACACACACATACACACACGCTCAGTTGCTATTGCTGTTGTGATTCTTGCTGTTATTAAAAGGGATGTGGTTGGGAGGCTAAGACAGGAGGATCCGAGTTCATGGCCAGTTTCAGGTACTTAGCGAGGCCCTCCACAACTTAGTGAGACCCTGTTTCAAAATAAAGAATAAAAAAAAATAGGGCTGGGGGTGTAGCTCCGAGGGAGAATGCCTCTGGGTTCAATCCCCAGTGCCACACACACACACACACACACACACACACACACACAAAGGATGTGGAAGTGTTTTCAAAACAATGATAAATAACTTGTTGGAGGATTACAAATGTTTTCAATATCTTGCCTACATTATTATTTTGTTTAATATATAAATTTATACTTTAAATAATCTTTGCAGAGACTAAGGCTATTCTAGTCATGACATACTTCAAGCTGGTTATTTTCGTTGACAGATTTAAAAAAAAAATCCTGAACTCCTACAAGTTTCCAGTACAAGGATAAGGAGTTAATACAACACAGCAGAGCTGTTAAAAAAAAAAAGAAAGAAAAAAAAGGAGGCAGTCAGCACTCCCACGGCCTTCCTGTCTTACACATCTCGCCTGTTTCCCCAGGGAGAGCAGGAGGGGAGGACCGCCAGCAGCCAGCAGGTTAGGAGGCGCCTGTGTTGCTCCTCGCCTGGCCTCGCCCCCAGGCCTTCCACTCCACACACCAGAGGGTGGCGGACTGTGGGGGACCGTAGAGGGAGCAGAAAGGAGGTTGCCTACTCAGGCTTTAGGGTGCTACTTTATAAAAAAGTCAGCCTCTAAGATAGGCTAGCCCAGGAACACAAGTGCCCAAGAAATGCCAGCGTCCTCCTGGGCGTGGTGGCGCACGCCTGTAATCCCCAGTACAGGAGAGGCTGAGACAGCAGGATTGCGGGTTTGAGGCTACCCTCAGCGACTTAGCGAGACCCTGTTTCAAAATAAAATAAAGCCGGGCGTGGTGGCACACACTTGTAATCCCAGTACTTGGGAGGCTGAGACCGGAGGATTGTAGGTTCGCAGCCAGCCTCAGCTACTTAGTGAGGCCCTCTGCAACTCAGTGAGACCCTGTTTCAAAATAAAGAATACAAAATAAGGCTGGGGGTGTAGCTTGGAGGTAGAATGCCCCTGGGTTCAATCCCCAGTACCAAAATAAATAAATAGTTAGCTATCTTTGGGGGTGTAGCTCAGTGGTAGAATGTCACACCAGTACCACAATAAATAAATAACTACAACAGTCACTTTTATAAACTCCAAAGTCGCTTGTATCACACCTCCATCAGCAAGTCACTGCCTAGGGAAGCTTACAGAAATCCAGATGCCGAGGCTAGGCACAGTTCAGTATGCCAGGGGTCCTGGGTTCAATGCCCAGCACTGAAAAATAAAATATAGATTCCTGAGCCCTAAATCCATAACCAGAGAAATGGGGATTTCTGGCGAGAATGTGCCATTCTGGCACAACATGTATACTTTCTTTTTTTTTCCTTTTTCTTTTTTAATGTGGTTCTGGGGCATTCTATCTCCAAGCTTTACCCCCTCCCAGTCCTATTTCTTATTTTTTATTTTGAAACGGTCTCATTAAGTTGCTGAGGGCCTCGTGAAGTTGCTAAGGCTGTCCTCAAACCTGTGATCCTCCTGTCTCAGCCTCCCAAGTACTGGGATTACAGGTGTGTGCCACCACGCCTGGTTTATACTTTGATTTTAATTTAACTTCATTGTTTTGGTGCTGGCGCTTGAACCCAGGGCCTTATGAATGCTAAGCACACACTCTGCCACTGAGCTACAGCCCCAGCCCCTGTGTACTTTCAACTGGTTTATTAACAGGGGCCTCCTACCTCCCCAGGGGGTGCATCTCTAGCCAGGCCTCTCCTGGTACCCTGTGGTTCAATCAGACACCAACCTGCCTCTGAAGACACACATCCCCAATGTCTCCTACCCTGGAGTCCCGGCTCAAATGCCATGTCCTCTGGGGACCTTCCTCAGTCCCCACATCAATGGCTTTCAAACACAGCTTTCCTACCAGGTGCGGTGGCGCATGCCTGTGATCCCAGTACCTGGGAGTCTGAGACACAAGGATCACAGGTTCAAGGCCAGCCTCTGCAACTCAGCAAGACCCTGTTTCAAAATAAAGAATAAAATAGGGCTGGAGGGGGTAGCTCAAAGATAGAATGCCCCTAGGTTCAATCCCCAGGAACTAACACACACACACACACACACACACACACACACACACACACACACAAACACACGCACACACACGTCTTTGCAACTCAATACTAAGAAATACATTTCACATTGTAATGCAATAGATATATAATTTAAGCAGAATTTTGGAAAACAATACCCAAATTTACTGTGGAGAACACAACTGGATATATTTCATTCCATGCTAGCTCATTTTTACAAATGCTGCCAGACACCTCGTAAGAGGGTTTCATGACCTAATGGCAGGGACTCCCATTTGAGAAACACTTCTAATGAGTGACTCCCTTCTCTATGCACAGGACACAGACCTGCCTCTGCCACCGCATTTATCACACTTCATGGTAATGATGTGTGTCCGGCCCTTCACCTCCACCCCTCCCTGAAATCGGCCCACACCACAGTCAAGTCAGCACGTCTTTTATCAGCTGCACAGACGTGGACAATGCAGAAGGGAGAACACTGGAGAAGGAACACGTTGGTTGCTTCGGCTCGGGTCTAATCCCCCACCCCTTTTTTCTGGTTACAGTTCCCAGCATAACCTATTGGTGACTCCCCCGAAGTTGGGTCTAGGAATCATACGAGTTTCAACCCTAATGTTAGCAGCAATTTTAAAAAAAAATATTGTTTTCAATACAAATTTACCATGGTGTAAATTCTTCTGTTCCTCCGAAATAAAACCCACAGACACACCAGACCAACCAGACGATATTTGGTCGGCTTGCTAGCTTGCCAGGACAGTGCAACTGGGGGCAAAGAAACCTCTCACTTAGACACCTAGAAGCACATATCGAAGACCCTCAAAACCTTCCCTCCACACCCTGCAGAGAGGAGACCCCTCTGGCGGGTGCCGCTGAGGTCTCTCAACTCAGCTGCCTAAACCTCCACTTCTCACTCGGCTGCCCCCATCCGCCACAAGCAGATGCGAAAAGTAGGAAGCGCAACAAGAACTGAGAGCAGCCAAAAGGAACAGCACCGGTGAACCCAGTGGCGAGGTGTGGGGCGAAGGTGCCCGTGATGGCTGATGGTGTCCCCTGCAGGCGGCGGATAGAGGGAAGCTCTGCTGCAGCATGTGGCCCCATCACAGGAAACCTGCTTGCAACACCTCTAATTTGCAGGCTTGGAGGAGCCACTCTAGGGCAGTAGGAAGAGGCCAGGAGCCCGCACTTTGAGATGCTCTGGGAGTCAAGGAGAACACAGGAGTGTGTCCAAAGAGAGGTAAGGGGAGATGTTTTCAGGCTGGGTTTTCTGGCACCTGCCTGTAATCCCAGTTCTCAGGAGGCTGAGACAGGAGGACTGATGGTTCAAGGACAGCCTCAGCAATGTAGCAAGAGTCTCAGCAACTTAGTGAGATCCTGTCTCGAAATAAAAAATAAAAGCAGGGTGTGGTGGTGCACGCTTGTAATCCCAGTACTTTGGGAGGCAGAGACCGGAGGATC